>JASMMZ010000011.1:11567083-11577457 GCA_038502455.1 Anisogramma anomala | reverse complement strand
CCCCGCCGGCGGCGGCGGTGGTGGTGGTGGTGGTAGCGCGGGCCGCCGGCGCGGGCCGTCCGCGCGCCCGCGCGGCTGCCTCCGGCGCGCCGTCGCCGCGCTGGTCGTGCGGCTCGTCGTGCCGGTGCAGCTCCTGTGGGCGGTCTTCCTGGTCCTGCTGGGCCACGCGGTGCATCTGGCGCGCAAGTACAATGTCGCGGAGCAGGTCGCCAAGCGCGCGGGCGAGCTGGGGTACACGGTGGGCAGGCGAGGGTGGCGGTTGTCCGGGGTGATGTACGACCATGGCGGCGCGAGGGTGGGCGCGGTGCTGACGAATGCGGCGGCGTCCGTGGCGGGTGGGTTGTTGAAGGGCTTTAGCGATGGGATTCGGGAGGCGTACCTGGAGGTGAACTTGAACGAGGAGGAAGGCTAACAGACAACATAGCGAGTAGTAGCATTTGTCGAGACTACCTATCGATAGAATGCAGTATGAAGGTTCTGCCTATCTCGGGCATCGATTTTGGCACATGTGTTCAGAGTCCAGGAAGATATACGTAGATGGGTGGAATGAAGATGAAGAGCCTCTACTTCAGACTCGACAACTCGAAGGCTTCTTATTCTCTCTACGACAACACGTCTCGTTACTTCGTCCCCCTTCTTCCTCTGGGAGCTCGACCCGTCCGCCCGAGGGCGGCCGCTCAGAAGGCATCTTCCCCTCCCAGCTGGGAGCCGCAGCGGGCTGCGGGAACTCTCGAGCAACTCGGTGCGCCGTGATCGCCACCACATCCCAGACCCGTGCGCCGCCGGCTCCTGACAGGCCCAACGAGCCAGCTGCGCCAGGGGGGGCGGCTGCCGCTCCGCCAGGGCTCCTAATCTTTCCAGAGGGGTCGGGGACACCAAGACTGGGTGTGCTGGTGTGGGGGGCTCGTGCTCACCGGACACGACCGCCAGGTTCAGCTCAGTGACTGAGGGTGAATGTCCTTGGGAAGGAGTGCTGTATCTCGGGTTTTTTTGACAGGTCCTGCAGAGTGACATGTAGGCTCAGCGAGGCGACTAGATGAAATGGACACATTGCCATGTACTGATTACGTCTACATGACAAACACTCTCATAGTGGGTAGGTTGTGGGACCAAACTTAAATGACAGTACGCCGAACATGATAACAATAGTTCATCCAAACATGGTAATACCATGACGTTACTTTTTTATGGCAATGCCAGCCATAAAGAAAGATCTTGATTGTGCGGCGTACAGTTGATAATTTAGAGTAAAACCCTTAAGGCATTGTTTATAGGTGTTTATGGTGTGATTATAGCTTTTGATAGAAATCGCGATTACGGTTATGTAGATTTTCGTTTTATTAACATCTAAATACATTATTGAAATTAAAACAAGTAATATTGTATAAAAATCATCCATATTTACCACAATAAATGTTGGACCTAGGTGGGGCACCCAGCCCCACCTGCTTTTGTTGTTGTACATACTTTAACTGCTGCAATCTCTGCAGCAGTCTAAACTTCGACTTCTTTTCTTAACCTTTTTATTACAATTAAACACTATAATACCAACTCTTGGTTTAACCCTACATATTATCTAACAAATGGTAATAGTAACCTCTAAGATTAATAATTGACATGAAATACTTTGTTTTCACTTTTCAAACTATTACCAGACGTTTATCGTTTTTAAACTATTACCAAACGTATTGTTTTCAATATTATTACTAATTGTAACGTGGTTACCCTACATTAATTACACTAGTCTTTTCCCCTTCGCTTTTACTTGTTTTATGACTAGTAGGCAATTGCAAACCTTACTAGCAGATTAATTGTTTCCTTTTACCCCGTTATGCCGAACGCAGGACTAATAAGCTTCTACTCCTCCACCTTCTTTTACTAATAAATAATTAATAAGGATTCCTTGTCTTTCTTTTTTGCCGGTCTCGATTCTTTTTTATACCCTTATTTATATACTGTTGATAGGTCTTTAGATGTTGCAACGGTTGTCGATTCGAATCATAGTTGAAGTAATAGTAGTATTGCGTAGTCAAGTGGTGGATATAATGTTTTAAGTTTAGCAGACCGCTAGCCGGTCTGCATACTAATTTGTATGGTCAATGTTTGGCCCGCACTCTAGTTTAAAGTGGGCACCTACTATAAGTCAGTATAGTTGACTTAACCGTACTGCAATTGACTGCTGTTCCAATAATGGCGACTTTTTGTTTTGTACACGTATGCTAGTGTAGCCAACCACTAATTTGTAGTGATCCCTAAAGTCCCTCCTAACTATGTTGGCTAAACCCCTGTGAATTCTAGTTTTTTTTTATATAAATTAATTTCAATTACAATTCTCCGCTCCACAGTTCCAGGTTTTGACTTCCTTAACTCCCATATATAAGTTTTTTGTTACGTATTTGCGTATATTATGAACTTATACTCATTAATTATATACCCTTTGTCAGTAGGTTTGAGCATGTTTTTCTTATATTGTACGCCTAATTCTAATCTTATTATTTAATTAAATCCATATGGATTAAAGTTTTAACCTTGGCCCTTTGATTGTGTTTTGATTTGTTAGGATAGACTTGTTTTCCTTCCCCTTTACCATTATGAAATATTTCAATAGGTTGTCTTTTAACGTAGTCCTTAATGTATATAGTTAAGCTATTGTTGTTTACCAACCTTTTTAGGGTTTTGTTTGGTGTTGGTTTTGTTATGCTAGTACTAGAGTTGTTCTTGTTATTAATCCATTTGAATTTCTCTATTTTTTTTCTTTTGTAGGCTTTGTAGAGGGCTATTAATTCTATTATCAGGAGTTTTTCGTTGATTGCTTCTAGCTTTAGAAGTTGATCGAACATGCTTTTCGAATCAGTACAAATAACAATCGGGATTAGTGAAATCTTAGATTAATTGGTAACGATGTTAATTGTTTTTTACATAATTATTGTTGGTAGGACTTTAGATGTTGCAAATTTATCGATTTGAATTGGTCGAAGTAACAGTAGTATTGCATGGTCAAGTGGTAAGTGTATTGTTCTAGGTTTAGCAGACCGCTAGCTGGTTTGCACACTAATTTATATACCTAATTGCTTAGCCCGTGCCCCAGTGTAAAGTGGAAGCATACTATACTTGACTTGATAGTAAACCTACAAAATAATACACTCAACTTAGAGTTAATATAATTAATTTTACTGTAAGTAAAGTTGACTTACGATATTAAAATTACTACTGTTTTAATACGGGCGGATTTTTGTTTTGTTCGTGTACACCAGTGTGGTCGACTAATTGTTTCTGGTTACCAGTAAATAAACTCTTCGTGAATTAGATAAGCGCCTATCAATTCCAATGTATTTCACACAAAAATTAACTTTCATTACCTTCTTTTACCTTACGGCTCGGAACTCTAACTTTATCAATGTCTATAAACAAGTTTCTTGCCACAAACTAATATAGGTCTTCAACTGAACCATGTTAATTAATTAAGTTGTTGGCCTTAAGTCACTGACAGTTTTCTAATCTACTAAGGTATCTTTATTTTTTGGTATATGACTAGACCTTTCTCAAAACAAAACCTGTTCATTCACCTTCAATTTGTATAATTAGTTTATTTGTTGGAATAGCAGTCAAATGCAGTAAAGTTAAGTCAACTAAACTATCAGTTTAGTTGGGTATACTGACCGCAAATTGACTGTAGTTTGTGGGACTGCACTGCAAGTACAGTGTAGTAGGTACCCACTTTAAAGTGGAGCACAGGCCAAAGCATTTGGTCATACAAATTAGTGTATAGACTGGTTAGCGGTCTGCCGAACTTAGAACTTACAACACTCAACAACCAATTTCAATGCAAAACCACTTACTTCGACCACAGTGTTCCGAATCGACTACGTTCCAACAATAAAAGCCTACCAAAAAAAATCATTTTTTATTAGGTTAAGCACAAACAAGCTAGGTAAAAGAAAAGGCTACTTTCCGGTTACATTCTACATTGAACGGCGGCAGGGTAAAAGAAAAATTCTTACATAGGGTTCTTATAAGCTGTACACTTGTTTGCGGCAACAAATGGGAAAGACTTATAAGCTGTGTAGCTGTTCGCGGAAGTTTACTAAGTAAGCAATGGTATCGCTATTGAAAATACTAAGAAATCTTTATTAATCCTTTTTAAAGACGTTGAGATTAATCACCTAAAAGTCTTAAAGATTACTAAGTCGGTAATTTGACAAACGGCTAAGTCAGTACTATTGCGGCTACTACTATTATGAAAACTACTATTGCAAATTTAAATTTGTAAACCCGATTAAGTCTTAAAACCTTTAACCTACACCAACTTTAACGGAAAACTCATAACCCACCGCTTTACATTACTTTTTTTCCCCTACACTCTTTAATCCTCGTTATAATAGCTTCAAGTAACGCCAAAATTGATATTGTCACCGACTTTGCCCGAAAGGAAAAAATTGTAAACATTTGATTTACGTTTCTTAAATACTTCGACAACAACTTTTAGCAAACAAATCCTACTAATAACTCTGCCCCCGAGTATCTGACGAACTATATTAGCTACTATATCCTCGACTAAAACTTTATTAGACGTAATACTAGACTTATCGCTCTCGATAACTTTTACAAATATTTTAACAAATGAACTTTAGATATGTATAGAAAATGGATAGGTAAATTAAGATTGGATTAAAGAGTATAGTTGTTAATAAAGAGGTCGACCTTCCTGTTAAGAGAGGAGAAAATGGTAATTTTACCATCCCATTTTACGAATACGCAATAAATAAAAACCTTTCATAGATTCAGAAAAAGGGTAAAGGTAAGGTTAGCGATAGCATTCCTAAACGCTTTTACACGTGTTTACAAGGTATTGTCTAAGCTTAAATATGTTTTTCAAACTCTTTTGCGTAAAATTAACTCTCCAATACTATTTGCCATAAGAAATTGATTGATTTACACGCTGTAAACCCTTCAATTTACTAGTTAATTAAGTAAAAACCTCGACGTACCTTTTAACACTAAAAAGAGTATTTATAAGTTACTCGCGATAGAAATCCTCAAGAACCTTTCCCCTTAGCTTCTCAACACGTCCAGTTTTAGCAACCAAATTAAGTAAGGAATGGCTTTATACATAATCTTACTATAGGTACGACTATTGGTTTTTTTCTCTTTAAACTCAGCTGAGGGTAATTATTCTATCCACCAACGCTAGCTTTAATACTAGTCGAAGTATTTGAAGGGTTCCTACAACTACTACATTACCTTTCCCCTTCGACATGTTTCTATGGTAGATACGGATTACGCGGTAATTATTGCGTTTGTTAAAATTTAGGGAGGAAAGAAAAAAAATATAACAGTAAACCGTATAACCCTCTCGACATTAAGTTGCGCCCGTTCTTCAATATCTGCCGCTATATAAGAGTTAAATTTCGAGGTTTTCACTCGTTTCTTTCAGGTATCTTTACCAGCTTAGTTAAGACTATTACTTACAGTACTTAATAAATCTCTTCTCTTTCCATGAAATTTACGATAGCCTCAAACACCACTTTGAATACCATATTAATCCTACCTAATATTACACCGACTGGGATATTATTAAGTAATCCTATATATTGAACTATAATAAAGAGATAGAAAGCAAGAAAAACCTCCTTAATTAGATGATCAATAGGCTAGTTTTACTAATAAATAATGTAGAACGTAGGAATTAACGAAAGTATACTTCGCTAATAAGCCCTCCAAGATTTTACGGTCTATAAAGAGTTTAAATACGTCTTATAGTACATTAACGCCACTTGAAATGAGTTTTTTAGTTAGTTTCGTTCCTCGTTAGCGATCGTAATAGCTCTAGTTTCAAGCTTTATTGATATATACCCTGAAGCTTTAAAGTTTAGTAACGACGAAAAAAAACCTTTTATATGTATTAAATCAACCGTAAAGACGGAAGGCCCGGCAAGTATAGTTCACGAAGGTCACGGACCTAGGAACGCGTTCAAGCCATGTACGAAGTAGAGTATTCCACTTTTTTAAGGTCTTTAAGCCATTTAAAAAAATTTATATGAAATACCAAAGGATATTAGATTTACGATTAGCAGGACTGCTAGTTAATACGTTGCAATACTACTGAATGCGAATTAAAGTAGGTAATATATAATATATACTTTTCATTTACCTCTAATTGGAATTACGTTCTATGCGTTATAGACCTTAAAAAGAATGAGGTGAAACACGAGAAAAAGAAGCTTAAAGCTATCGGCTTATATAAAAATACTAATATTGGCGCAAAATCAATATAATAACTCGCTAACTACATATTCTTATATCATCTGATAGGCAAAGACCCTTACAACTAATATAACTATAATGATTTTAGTCTTATACACCATTTTACCATTTAAAATCGTTACGCGAAACAGGTTTTCTAAGGTATTATACCGGATATTAAGGTAATAAAATACTTAATTAAAGGTTATTCGCAATACGTTGCATTGTGAGGGGATATAAATACGGCTACGGAATTTAATTATATAGATATTAGTAAAGTAAAAGTTGACTTTAGCCCTGGAAAAAGGCTTTTTTCACTAGAATCGACGACTATTACTATTATCGTTAGTCCTATTATTTTACATATATTGGAATACTCTAGCTCTTTTCTTCCTCGCCCTCAAAATACAAAAGAATTCGGCGTTGACATCAACGTTTAAACTAATAAATCAGTCCAAGTTAAGGGTAGTAAAATGTTTTTACTTAGCCTTAAATAGGAGTATTTCTGATTTTCCTTTTAAGGGTTAAAAGTAATGGTATTAAAAATAATAGAGTCATAATTTCGTCAATTATATCGTGGGTTGAAATACCAGATGACTAATAGTCTTTATAGGGTTTTAAAGGCGGCTGGTTCTGAAAATATATATTTATTAGCGTTAAATACAACAAAATGGTTTTACCACTATTAGGAAACGTATTTCTAAACCCGTTTAAGGTTTAAGTTTACGTCAAAAGTATTAAGACTTAAACTTTAAGGTTTTCATAAACTTATTTTACCTAAAAGACAAGCTAATACTTTAAGTTATAAACTTCGCCATAAATTTTTACGGCGTTAAGTTTTTTAATACTATTATGGTGAAGGAAACGTGAAAAGCACTAAGTACTTTTGAAAATTACTATGTACTTTGGGCTACTAAGCATCCTAGTTTATAATGCTGGTACTAATTTTATTGCGATAGAATTTTAAGCTAATGCTAAATTAATAGGGATTCAGTGTAAATAGAATACCATTAAGGTCTTTTAAGGTATCGATAATGTTGAAGCTCTTTTTTACAAAAGGCGTACGATATCTCTACCCTATAAATCGAAAGTTTTATAAATTAAAAAAACACGGCTTTAAATAGAGGGAAAGGGCATTAGCGATATTATTGTCCCTAATAGCTTTATGGTATAATTACTGGTATTTAAGGTTTACTTACGTATGAAGACTAAGCTATTACTATTATTAAATACCTAAAATTTTGTCGTAATATGTCGTAAAGCCCTGAAGATATTAAAAAACAAATCGGAAAGTAGTTGGATTAATGACGCTTTTAATATTAGGAACTGAATATTAACAATAAAAGGATTTTTCTTACCCTTTTAAAATAAAGTCTTCACATAGAAAAAGTTAGGTAAATAGGATGGGCCGTATAAAATCTTAAGTATTACTAATCTAAACGTAGAAATTAATATTATTAACGGTACTGTTAATTTTCGATTTATATAGGTTAAGCCGTACCAAAAAAACACTTACGTTCAATAAAGATTTCGACGTTAACAACTTCCAAGCTGGTTAGATTAATTAATATAATTTTCTCGAGCCGATCGTTAACAAGTTAATTAAACGTTGATGGCGTAGAAAACCACCCAAAAATAGGATATAAATTGAAAAAGAGGATGGTAACGAGTATTATAGGCCAGAAAACACATATATAACAGTATAAGTGTTTGAAAAAAGTCTAACGAAAAACTTACCCTTAGATTATGCGTTAAAGATATTATCAATATATCAGGTAAACTTTTTAAGGAAAGCAAATATGTGGATATTAACGGCCTTTTTATACTAAAGATTATTTGATTCGTACTGTTGACGTATTTTAAAGACTCAAACATAATTATTTCTCAATTGAGAATATTTTATAAGGTAAAAATTTATACTACAGACCGGCTTTTATAGAAGTTACAACTAATCGCTCAAAGATACTATAATAAAGGTAATGATTAAATTTTCATTTAATCGCTTACAATTTCAAAGATTAAGTAATGTTTAATCTTCATAATTACTGCCAGGTTAAATTTTAGCATAAGCGGTTAATTTATACTTAAGAACTAGGATTTAACGTAAACGTACACGTAGTTTACTATTAATCCTTGGCGAATTATGTTATAAAACTGCCGAAAAAACTAGAGGATAAGTTTCTATCTGGAAGGTAATTCGTTGTATTAAATCCTTGTACGAATTGACCAAAATAGGCGTATTTGAGTTCTTAACGTACTAGGTATACTTTGGAAATTGATTAGGTATAAAGACTTTAACGTTTATCCTGTGTTTATTTATTACGGAAAGTAGAGACTTCGGTATCATAGGTAAACAAATTAACAATACTTTTCTCCTTGAAGACACTAGGTTTATAGTGATGGAATAACATGATATAAAAAACTTGGGCTTTTAAAAATATAAGCTAATTAATATATTAACTCAGAGTATACAACTTAATTATCCTAAATTGTTAATTTATATCTATAATATTAAAGCCAAAGACCATATTTATATTAGTTTATATTAAAAAGGACAAGTTACGAGTTTGGTGATTATCGATAAGACCAATAAGTCAAGATTACTAGAATACCTAAATTAAAGGGTCTATTGATAGGCCTTTATCGTTGTAACGTAATCGATTCGAATTACCAAGGTCGAAGTAACTGGTGCTGTATTGATGTTAGTTGAAAGTAAGAGGCAAGTTCTAAGTTTGGCAAACTGCTAGCTGGTCTGCACACTAATTTGTATGGTCAAACGATTTGGCTTATACCACACTTTAAAGTGGGCACCTACTGCACTACACTTGCAATACAATATATTTAAATCCTACAAACTACAGTCAATTTGCAGTATGTATAATCAACTTTACTGTAAGTAAAGTTGACTTGACTGTACTTCATTTGACAGATATTCCAATACTAGCGGCTTTTTTGTTTTATACGTGCACGCTAGCATGGCTTATCATCAATTGGTAGCAACCTTTGAAATCACTCATTGATCTCCAAGCTAATAACAAGCCAAACTGTCGATAAGGTCTCTGCCTATTTTTACGTGAAGTAAAAAAAGTAGACGAGTAATCAGAAATATTGGTATTGTAGTAAAAGATAGATCAATCCAGAAAAAGTATTCCAGAGAGTGCACGCCACGGATGGGAGGTTATAAACCTCTCATCCGGGCAGTAGCCCTTTTGCTGTGCGCTCTGGAATACCTATTTCAGACCGCTCCACACATGATGAACTTTGCGTCTTGCAAGAGTGTAGCCTGCAGCGTAACACGTTATCGTGCACTTTGCAGGAGTGCACCTTGTAATACAGTGCACTGCCACTTGGCCTATGTATACTAGCTATGAGGGTATATAGTAATATTCATATGTGCAATCTTTTCTTTTTTTATACCTATATCCTAGTAACGATAATATAGTTTTAACGAGTCTGTATATGTAGCCTTGTAATAATAGTGTAATTATAGTAAAAATTGTAAAAGTTTATATTAATAATTTTAATGATAATAGTATAGTTACGCTACTCATTGTAAAAATTCGAATTAGTAATTTTTAACCGCAGTAGTAATTTTAATCAAGGCTTGGTTAATATAATTAATCGGTAGGGACATAGTTATTAATTACGTTTTTTATTAATCACGACAAGAGTATGATTACTCAAATATTACAACGATAATTACGTAAAATAAATTACGTCGTAACGTGTTTTAAGTTAATATAAAAAAATATATTACTATCGATTTAGGAAAAACTTACGAATACTAATAATTAATACAATTTCTTATTCTAACTTAACTTAACCTTTATTTTAATTAACTAATTTTAACCGCTTCAATAAGTAGGTTACTTAATTAATGACTATATATTAACTTTACCCTTAAATAGATGCCGCGTAAATCTAGGTCTGCCAGGCGACGTTTGGCGTGGAAGTGCCGTCGTGCCGCCATTACCGCTACCGCAGCTGCTACCTCCACTACCTTCAGTAGCCCGCTTTTATCGAGCGCAATCTTATCTATAGCCGCTTCCCCCCTGGCTCCTCCAAGCTCCATCGCCGCCGCCTCCTTAACCTCCATCGCTGCCGCTTTAACTCTTACCACCGTCGCGTTTA
>JASMMZ010000011.1:11403744-11566970 GCA_038502455.1 Anisogramma anomala | reverse complement strand
CCCTTTCCTCTTTCCTCCTCCCTCTCCCCCTTTCACTTAAACTCTTAAGAGATGAGCGGGGAGCTTTTGAGGTTATAAACCTTACCCTCTCCCTACAGGTAAAAACTCTTTTACTCTAGGAGGGCCCCCAAACAACGTAAACGTAACCTTGTGAACCTTTTCCGCGGTTTGTAATTTCCAAATCCACCCGATTATTTGCTTTTAATAACCCTATAAATGAAGAGAATGAAAAGAACCTATTCTATTACTTAAAACTTCGCATTGACAAAGTACATCAAAAATCCTTTTCAACGCATAAAGCGTTGAAGCGGCGTACCCGGATCCGTAGCCTCGGGTCGCTAATAGACACGTTCTATGTGCCGTATATCATTTTATTATCCGTGGCCGCGGAAAAGTTTATTAACGATTGTTATAAAAATGAGGATCGTTCGGCCCGTTGTTACTGCTACAAACGGACTAGTAATGAATACGTCTCCGTTCCTTTAGTTTTGGGGCCGTAGGCTGAGGCTGTACTATGTGTTCGCCGGCTTTATAGTAAGTTTTAGCCGATTCTTTTTTAAAAAAACAATCCTCTATTAAAAAAGCAATATTCAGAGCGTTTCGAAAAACAACTGCGGTCGTAAATAACTAAAACAGGCTAATGATAGTTAATATCAGGAGTTAATTAACAAACCAAGGATTTTATAGCCGCTATTTTTTCCTAGAAATGGGGCTTACGTATGTACTATGTAGGCGAGTCTAACGATGTTATCGCGCGTCACCGTAAAAAAGATAAAAACCCCCTTATGCCATTATAGAAAGATATACGATCCAAGGCGCAGGGCCATATCCTCGTTAACACCGATGTCGATAGAAGTGATAGCGGTAACGCTAATACAAAGGGAGAGGGCAGTGGGGAGAATGGTAGTAATACGACAGCGTCGCACTTTTCCTCACCTTTTGGCAGCAATTAACTTCCCTTTTTAGCCTAGCTGGCGCGCTCGACTATATTAATATTATTGCTTTCCCTTAAAATAATTCATAAGTAACAAATGTAACTTAAACTATAAAAAATGAAAAAGGTAATATACCAGATATGTTATTATATCGTACATTAAAACAGAAAGAGGTAAATATAAAATATTGAATAAGGATAAAGTATGTAACGTAAAATATAATAATGTATTAGAGGCAGCGCGAAATGTTAAATTTAAATAAAGAAAAAAAATAAGATATTCGACAGGATTGAGATATATAAAATAAAAATGAAAGAATATTACGATTAACGCGAAATAGTCGGGTTAAATAGAGGCGAATTCGTAAAGCCAATACAAACGTAAGTTATACACCAGGGTATAAACCTTAAAGGGGCGCGGATATTATAATTAGGACCTCATAAGAATACACAATGGAAACGAAAATATAATATAATATATAATAACCCCGTTATAGTCATAAAACCTTTTCAATAACACCAACAAATAACGTACTTGTTAATATTAGCGTTTCCAATACTTTATTTGTGGTATCCTGAATTATCGCGTCCGCTAAGTTGGATTTCCCATCGATTCACCTCTTTTTTTTTCGATTTCCCGACGCTTATATAACTCGCGTAAAGCTAAAGTATTGATTATTTAACGTTTTTCGTTCTTAATACCAAATGTAACTAAATACTTATAAAACGAAAAGGAGTTAGTATATATAACGAGAAATATTAGGCGTAAACTAAGGTTGGAAATAAATTTCTGGATCGTTATTACTATAATAAGATTCGAATAGAAACCTTTAACCAAATTATAAATTTCGAAGGCTAGGACGTTTTATATATCACATTTACCTTTGTAAAACTTTAATAAATAATTTTTTTACGCATCGTAAAGCTATTTTGAGCCGTCTTTTCTTTACAAAAAACTAGGACGAAGCCTATTTACGAATTGTAGTTGGTATTATCAGCGAAAAAGCTATTAATAAAAACAAATAGATTTATAATACGTATATTAAGCGGTATAAATTGTAAACCGCGTTTTAAATTATGTATTTGACATAAAACTTACTTATTAAATGCTTTGTATATTTTTTTGGACGGGGTGGTTTGGCATTATGCGGTGACCAAAAGGTTAAATACCGCTTTCGGTTGTATTATAAAAGCAACCCAAACGCCACGTACGCGTTAGCATTTGCATTTGTCGGCCCGTTTTACACCATTTAAAATAATAAAGATAGCTTTATTTAACTTCCACTTTTACGTAAGGTTTAAATAGTCAATTTAAAAAGTAACAATAATGTTATTAAAGTCAATTATATGGTTTTCCATTAGGTACGTTTTAGGTTTCGCTTTTAGGCCGGCCTTTAAAAGTTTCCTCTTTTTAGATACGGAAAACGACGCGTTACGTAGCGTTGGTATATTGATCGTTTATATATCTATTAATATAAACCCCTTCAAACAGGCTATTAATACCAATAAGTATGGGTCGAAAGTTAAATTAATTATTCCGAACTATTTTTTTATAATACCTTTAATAAGTGTTATTGTTGGTAAGTTCTAAAATCTATTCACGTGAAATAAGGTATTCAGAAGGGTAATCAGAAGGATTGGTATTTTAGTAGTAAAAGATGATAGATTCAACGAAGAAGCGTTTAGAGGTACACGCTACAGATGAGGGCTTATATGCCCTTACCCAGAGCATACCACTCTTAATCGCTCCATGCATTTCCGTTTGGTTTGGTATAGCTATTCTAGACCGATTCATACATTACTGTTCGGTTTGGTATAGTTATTTCCAACCGATTCATGTATGATATACTTTGTGGTTTATAAGAGTGTAGCCTGCAGTATGACACGTTATCATGCATTTTGAAAGAGTGTACCCTGCAATACAGTGCACTGCTACTAGGCCTATGTATACTATCTATGAGAGTATATAGTAATATCCACAGTTATACTAATAAACACCAATTTAGGTTAAGCCGTAAAGCGGTTTTATAATAAGTAAAACAGTTTAAGGTAGGTAATGCTTTTTAAAATTTATAAGTATATTATCGTAAATACGTCGTTTAAACCTTTCCTTCAATGGGGTATATACTTACGTTATATTACGAAATTCAATATATAGGTTATACGATGTACGAAGGGGGGTTATGAACGTAAAAATTAAACGGTGATTAACACGTTATAAAGTAGGCGACTGGGTTATAATATCCTTTTTACCTTCGTCTTTATAATCTTTAATAATTAGGCGCATCTTTTTGTATGGTTTTCTGGTTTTATCCTTAATTTCGTAAACGAGGCGAGTAGGAAAAATTCTGTAAGCGTCATAAATCGCCGGATCAAACCGTTCAAAGAGAAATACGCTTTAGTTAATTAAGGTAGAAATTTTTATTTGGGTGGATCATTCGAAAGAGACATTTAAGGTAGTAATAATGCCGTTGTAACGAAGTTTTAAGTTAAGTTCGCGATTTTCTATCTCTTTTTAAGAAATAAAGAAACTTACGGTAAAGGTTTCAGGGCGTTTTTTAGTTTTTAAACTAAAGGGGTAGCCTTGGAGAAAAGGTGCTAATAGGGTTAGTATAAGCGGGTCGCTTTCGTTTGGTAAAAGCGGGCTGGATACGTGATTCATGGGGTAGGCTAAAATTTGAAGCGGTTTAAATTCGTCTTTCTAAAGGGTATTTCGTTAACGGTTTTATCTGGATTACGGTTTCAAGCCGTTTTTTTCCATCTTTTTCTTATACTACCATACCATCATTTAACGAAACGAACTTGTATCGTTTGGTAAATTAACGAGTATATTATAGTTTTAAAATCCGTTGATTTTTCAAAGGTTAATTTATCCGTCGTTAGCTTTCCAAACCAAGACCTTCAATTATAATGGTAGGTATAAAACGTTAGTTTCGTATAAGATATTCCTTGTAGCTAACGTTTTGGAAACATCGTTATTAGCCCGAAAAAAAAGTAATATTATTATAGCCTTCGCTACAGGATTCGCCCTCTATACCATAGTTAATAATAATATAAAGTTTATATAGATCCTTGGGTAAGTACTAAAAATAAGGGGCGTAAAGATAAACCTACTCAGACCGAAAGTACTATTTAAGGCGTTAACCGCTATTTAAAAATGAATTCCTTAAATTTAGTATCATTTACCTCTTTGGATAACAATATATATACTTTTCAAGCGGTTTATAATACCGTTTACACCAGCCAATACCTTATAGTGTTTTTACTAATATTTATTTATATTCGTTGTCAATAATCCTAGTTTTAGTACGCTACTTTTTAAATTTTAAGGCTATATTTGTAATGATTACACTAAATAACCGTGAGTAAATAGAAGATGTCAGGGGGTTTATGTTAGCAGTAAGGTAGCAGAGGTAATAAAGGTGCAATATCAAGAAGATGTTTGTTCGTGCTGTAGAATAATCATTAGCCGTTAGGCTATTCAGGTGTTTGAACTGAATACTTAGATTGACAACTGAAGAGCTATGAAGGAAATACTATATATGTGGTGCTGACCATGTCCTTATATATCCATACCTTCATACTATCTTCAGTACTGGATCGTTTGGGTCACCGCACTGATTCCACTGATCTAGTGCTGCCTCACCTTGGATCTGTAACTGATCCATACTGATCCATCACGTGACTTACTTAGTTACTTTGCTTTCATAAGAGATGTTCTTCGCCTGATGTGTTGAACTCCAGGCTCTCCGTGGTTCAGCTGCATGCTGGCTTGTTTCCTGACCCAACCGTTGTCTGGGTTATAACAATATTGACGTCGTAAATAATCTAGTCCGGAATCCCTACATCAACGTTGAATTAGTAATTAACCAAATCGTTTTAGCAATTTATAATTAAAGCGTTTTGTATAAACTTAACGGCCTGAAATGATAATACCGCGTCGACGACTTAAAGTACCGGTTAACTATTATAAATAAATAATATTAATAATTACTTTGTAATTAAAATTTACTTCGTTTTAAAGGCGGAACTTAAACCGCAGTAAGACTTGTAAGTAGAGCTGGAACTGATGGTAAAACTTTTCAATAGCTTTAAATGTATCTTTTCTTATATCTGTATAACCTACGGTATAAAACAGTCGTAAAAGGCGTTTTACGACCGGGTATCCGAATCGGCGGTATAATATCCGAAATTCCGGCTACGTCAAGTAAACAACATTAATTGTACGTATTTTGGGGAAAAACTATAAGTAACTGAACTTAAGCCGAAACGATACGAATACGTTATCCGAAACGCGAATGAATTGATTAGTCGTATTCTAGACCTCAATTTCAAGTTTCTTTTATTAGTGATTGAAAGTAAAAATAGTATTTTGAAATTTACTACGTAAAAATTAATTGGTCCAAATTACGTATTAATAACGATTATCCTAAGTAAAAACTCTCTATCTTTACTAAATAAAACCTTTCGGTATTTTCCTATTCGATTTAACTAAAATTTCGAAAACTTCGCTACAAACGTGTCGAATTGTCGTTTTCCAGCCGTTAAAACTTCAACAATACTAGTATTAGGTATAATTCCTTTAAAACAGTTACAGTATTTCTTTTAAAGTGTGAATTATGATGTTATATAGGCGTTAAACACTTTGTTTACGTAATCCAGGCTTGTAATATGTAGAAAGAAGGAATCGCATAGACCTGTGAAAATGCATCTGGCGGTTTCGTCATTTTAGGTTATTAAATAAATATCATTACCTTTAAATTTTTTTTTAGAGTTGTAATCGTATGGGTAGGCGTTAAATTCACTATTTACGCCTTTGCATTCGGCTGTATATACTGGAAAATTATCTTTTATTCGGTTTTGAAATACACGATCCGCTTAAAACTATATTTTAATCCGAATTTACTCGTAAACCGCATAATTATAAAATTAACAGCCGATTTCACCACATTAAATATAACGCTTTTATAAACTCGAGGAGCTTTTTATACCTTTTCGTAAGTATTACTATAGCTGCGATACGTTTCACCTATTTTGAAACAATCTTCCCTACCCCTTATTGCTAGATTTCCTTCCTTAATACCTATACTATAGACGTTTGTTTTGCTTTGAATATACTTTAAATCTTCGATTTAAAATGTGGTAAATGATTTCAGCAAAGTTTATTTTAGTAATTTAGTATTCGCCTTTAATTTCATCAGCTATAAATATTGATTCGAGGTTCGCTTGTCGGTGTATAAAGGTTTTAAGTAATATCTTGAAACTTATATAAAAGGCCTCGAAATTATTCTTAAACTTAAAAAGTATAAAGTTGAAATCCGAGTTTCTGCGGTATACTTTTATCACTACTTCAATAAACAGTTACTTTGATATTTCAGTTTAAGAGCTGTTTAATACTTTTGAAACTTAGCTAATAAGGCTATAAAAACTTCCTATGAGCTTCTATCAGCGTTTTCTCATTGATCTTTTGCAGATTTCCAAGTTATATTAATTTAATTCCTATATTGAAATTTATAGTAAATTTTTATATTGAAGTAAAATTTTAAGCGGTTTGAACACTCTTGAAATACATTTATTTACGTGAAGTAATATATATACCATTTTTAACTTACTCAGACAATATAACGGGTAAAATAAAGTAAAATTAAAACGGTTTAATATCCAGTTTTAATATATATTAAGTATAACACTTATTTCATTATAGAGTATATCGTATGGTTTACTGTTATAGTTTTAGTTCCTATTTTGAAGTCTGGCGAAGTTGGTAAGCTTTATAGGATAGTTTATATTAATAGGAAAGTGGAGCGGTGAAAGGGTATGGTAAGGGTTGTGGTTGGCGAGCATTGGTCCGTAGGGTATGTTTTGAAGTTTTACACCGTTTTTCGTTTCGTAAAGCGAGTCTTTTTCGGTATCTTAGCCTCTCCCATTTTATCCGAACGGGGTATTAGTCGTATTTAGGAAATGGTTTGGTATTTGGTTTTGTTTTATAGTATATACCGGAGTAGAGGTATATTATATGCGTGTAGTGGACGAGAATTGTAGTTTCTTTTTTTTTTTCCTTGAAGGTTTATGTTCCTAATTTTGGGTACGGGTATAATATTATGTCGTTTCACGTTTTATATTCGTTGTTTCGTCCGCATATCATTTACTAATTTTTTCTTATATTCCGTGAGGTAGCATCTTTTTATAAATTCTATTTAGTATATATTTTTATCCTTTCGATTTAATAAATCGTTTAATTTTTTTATTTCGAACAGTGATTTTATAAAGCGGCTATTCCTGCCTTCTGAGGTATCAATATCTTCGATTCATAGTAAAATTTATAAGGCTTGAGTAATAAAATGTTTTATTATTTGCCAAATACCTAATTTTTAGTTCCAAAAATATTTTATGGAAAATATTTAACGTATCAGGTCCTCATATTTTCTCCTCCTAATACCTAAAATTCACGGTTAAAATGTACTTGTTTGCCGTGTATAGGTTTCATTCCTGACATAGTGTATAGATAATGTTATCTTACAAGTCTAGGTCAATTTCGTGTATTATAGATTTTCTAATTCCCATATATTCGATTAGAAAATCGAAGTAACCGTTAGCTTCTTCCAGTGTTATTAGTATTAGGGTTTTAGCTATAAGTATTTTGGAGCGGTTATAGATAGTTGTTCTTATATACACCAGTTATGTTAAAATGGCGTAAATTAGTGGTTTTGTATAGTGGTTAGATTTAGGTAGGTTTAGAATTGAAAGTTTCAGGTAGTTCGTTTTATAAACTATAAATATAAAGTAAATAAAATAAAAGAACAATCGAAGTAAAATTACTAACGCTTACTAATATAAATTAATTTTGAACAATACGTAACTAAGACGTAATTACAAATTAGTTGGACGTTTTAAGTTAGTTTTATTAACGCTTGGTAACGTTATAAGAACTCAACGGTTAGGAAAAGCTTAACGTCATAAAGATTAAACTTAGTATAGATAGGGCGAACGTGAAAAGGCGAATAGGTTGAAGAAAATGTAGGTGTGGGGAAGTGTATTGTGTTTGGTAAGCGGTCCGGATTGTCGTTTCGTAACCGCTTTTGCCAGAGCGAACGGTTTGGTTGTCGAGTTCAGATCGGACGAATCCTAACGAAGGATTCCGAAACTTAGTGGTTTTAGCTTACGTGGACTGGTACGTGATAAGACGCTTTCCAAAAAGTGTCTGGGTACGTTAAAACGCTAAATAAAGGTTGATAATAGCGTAACAAGGTTTTTGCTAAATGAAGCGCTAAATGAAAATTAATAATATCGTATTAAAGTTATCCTTTTTAAAGTGACTTAACTTTTACAATCTTTATATACATCACTTGTAATCTTTATAAAAACGTAATGTTAAATTACAAATAGTTGAAACCGCTATAACATCCCACTATAAGTATTTAACTTGTATTTATCTCTTCTTTCTTAAGATATTTGTAAAAGACTCAGTCGGCTACTAATTAGTGTCGATAATGTCTTTACCTTTTTTCACGTAAAGTAAAAATAGTAGAAAAGTAATCAGAAAAATTGGTATTGTAGTAGAAGATATATTAATATAAAAAAAGTATTCCACAGAGTACATGCCATGAATAGGAGGTTATAAACCTTTCATCTAGGCAGTGGCCCTTCTGCTATATGCTCTCGAATACCTATTCCAGACCGATTCATGCATGATGCACTTTGCGTCTTGCAAGAGTGCAGCCTGCAGCGTGATATGTTGTCGAGCTCGCTGCAAAAATACACCTTGCAATACAGTGCACTACCACTTAGCCTATGTATACTAGCTATAAGAGTATATAGTAATATCCACACAAACCCCTGTTAATTCCGACTAATCTATACTGAACTTGATATTAATTACGGCCCTTTATATCCCTTTTGTTCCACCCCTCTGAGGCCTCCGTTCTTTGACTCACGTATACAAATCTTTCGCTACAAACTTATACGAATTACGTATTTTACCACTTACGTACCTTTTGTCAGTAATTCAAATTACTGCTCTTACTATCTTTGCTATTATTACCATTCATATTATTACCCTGACAGTTTTTAAATTTGTTAGGGTAACCCTATTCCTCTACGTTACGTACTGGGTGGTTTATGTAACTATTGATTCGTATAGTTATCGTATTGCTGTCCACAAACCTTTTCAGGACGTTATTAGATGTAGCTTCAGTTATAGCGTTAACAGGGTTATCTATACCGTTAATCCACCAGAACTTATCGATTTCCCTGGCTTTGTATACATCCTTTAAAGCTATTATATTTATTATTAAACGTTTTTCATTAGTTTTGCCCAACTTTAATAGTTATTAGTAAAAGCTTCAGGAGTTATTACATACTATTATAGGTATCGGAGGCAGTCTTAGCTATTCGATAATAATTCTAAATATACTGTTAGTTACTATACAGATATCAAAGCCCGCTATTATACCATAAAACTTTAAAGCCAATACGCTTGATATTACACACTTAGACTTAATGGATAATTATTATATAAAGTTTTCTATAATTTTAAATTGCTTTTTTAGCTTTTCCTTGTGAACGAATATTTTCAAAAAGCCGATTTACAATATAAGAGTATTATTATTGACAAATAACATGCTTTTAGAAATTATGAGTTTAGCTTGTATTAAATTTATCGAAACTATATTGAGTGTTTTCTTAAATAATCTATTTGCTCTTTAATCCTTTTTTTTAATTTGTTAAAGTTCTTATCTTATGGGTTGTATAATTATGTCGTAATAAACAAGTCGTAAGATACCTTCGTTTAATATAGAGTGCCAATATAGGTCGCACATTCCCTTTTTTTTTAGGTATCTTTGGGATCTTACTTCGTCGACCTAATCGATAATGGTCAAACTCGTAGCTCTCTTTTTTTAATATAAGTTAATATGAGTGCTGTTTTTAGCTTTAATATTATAAATAAGGATTAAGGATTTAATGAAGTTAAGTTGTACATCTTTAGCTAAAGTTTCAATTAACTTATATTTCCAAAAGCCTAACTTTTCGATAAGGATTTGTTTCGTCGTTATAAACCTAGTATTTCCGAGGAAATGGTCTCGTTAATTTATATATTTACGATATCAATGTTTTCGATTGCAGTAATTCATAAGTATAGGTTGAATGTTAATGTCTTTATACCTAGTTTATTTCTAAAGTAAGTTTGGTGTGTTGAAAACCAATAAACCTCTATTTTCGCTAGTATATATAAAGGTTTGATATAATGTATTACTGTATCGGCAGGAATCTTTTCCCTTAGGTTATTCGGTAGTTTTAATAGTATAATTCGCTGAAAATTGGTTGCAAATTATATATATGTTTACTTGATATCACGGCTATTGAGTGTAAATTAACCCTTTATATTAGTAGTTAAACTGGTAATAATAGCGACGATTAATTGTTATCTAATCTTTTATATTATAGGTAATGAGGTAAAGATTCAGTTTTTACTTTCATTACCGTATCATTAAGCGATTAGTTGTAATTTTCTATACGGCTGATCCGTAATTTTACCTCTAATTTCGTATATTATTCTTAATTTCAAAACAGTAAAGTCTTTCCCTTTAAATTACATTAATGATTCAAATTGCGTAACCCCTCGTAAAAGAAAACCGGTAATTTTTACTTGGTCGTTTTTCTTAAACAGTTTGCCTGATGTATTATCAATACCTTTGGTATGCAGCTTAATAGCATGTTTTTTATTAGATTTCTCCTTTCAAGACACTTACGCTATTGTATATAACCTTTTAGGTTTTTAATCTCTATCGCCATCTTCCTCTTCAGTATGTATCTTTTTTTTGGGTAGTCTTATACGCCGTCGACGTTTCATTGGTTTATAAACGATTAGCTATCGAGGGTTATATTAGTTAATCCGTTCGGCTCAGAGGTCATTGGTATTAGGATTTTCATTCAAAATAAGGCTTTTTTTGTACTTCTTAACCTGTAAAATTCGGAAATTAATATAGCCGTCAATAATTTTAACTATTTTATCTAGGTTAGTAATAGTTAAGAATTTATATGGCCTATCCTCTTTGCCTAGTTCTTGCCACGTAAGAACTTTACTTTAAAGGAGAGTGATAGAACGTTTGTCATTAATAGTTAGTTTCTAGTGTTAAGGGCTTCTTTGACCTAGCGGGGTGCCGATTCCTTCCTTAGTTTTTTTTTAGTGTTTTATTATATATTATAACATGTTTCTGAGTGTTTAGCGATAGTAGTAACTTAGTTGTTATACGTGGGTAGGCTACAAATACTAATAAAGTTAATATAGGACCATTAGAGCTAATAATATCATTTAGTCTCTTTACCTTTGTTTAAAGCCGTATTTATTAACTTATAAAGCTTCTGATTTCCAGTGTAAGGAAATCGTAGGCTCTTTGTAAAAGGGTGTATATCTTTTCGACTTTGCCGATATTTTAGTAGGCTTCAATAAGGACCTATTTACATTTAATCCCTATAGACTTAATATTAGCTTGAAATTTGATTATCGCACAATTGGTACTTATATCGTAAACCAGTACGTCTAGTAGATCAAGGTACGTATTAATTTATAAAGTACGTAGTGTTTTCTATATTTTTCTTCTTTGTAATAATTTTGAAGAATTTAGAACCGTAAAAAGCCAAAGCAGGGTCCATAACGGAAAGCATAAGTTTTATATCGAAGTAAAACACGTTTATAAAAACCTTATAGTTAAAGTTTTAAATTATTTAACATAAACTTAACCATTAAAAGGATTTCAAAGTATATTTGATAGTGGTAATAAAGATATTTAATTCCTTTTGATAACAATATATTTATATCTAGCAAGCCGCCATTAAAACCTTGTAAAGCTTATTAGTTGCTAGGTTGTTAAACATACGGTGTAGTTAATGAAGGTTTTACTTCGTTGGGTTTAATATTAGTACCTCTGACTTTGAAAAATAAAACTAAATGTACCAATATTTCAAGCCTAGTAAAAACCTCTATCGCTTTTAATTTGAATTAATTCGTTATTTAAAACATTAACGTTAACGCCCAAGTTTTTTATACCTTTAAGGTAAAGGATCAAGAGGGTAAGAGATTCTAAGTTGTAAAAAGCAATAGAGCTAATAATAATTTTAACCGTCGTTAATCTCAATAACGATAGCTGTTTTTCGTAGCTCAAGCCAACTTTAGCTTTACTAGAATCCTTATAGTTAAGTTTCGTAACAGTATTGGTATCTCTTTGTAATATGACATATTACGAATGGTCTTCTATTAAATACTGTACTGCTCTCGTATCCGGTATAATACCTTAAAAGATCCATTCATCATAACTGTTTTAAATAGTAAAAAGGTATATAAGATTAGAGTCTTTATTGTTATGTCAGCGGTAGGGGTCTTCATCTGTTAAGAGGTATAGGAAGGCAAAGTTGACGAGTTATTACGTTACTTTTAATCCGTTATTAGTATCTTTATACTATCTGATAACTTTAGGTTTATTTTCTTCATTTTGAACTTTATTTCCTTTAAACTTTATAACTTATTAGATATATTTTTTGTTCAATATACAAGGTATTTATATATAATATATTGGCTGTTTCAATTTACATTTAGAGGTGGCATCACCTATTAACCAACAACCCTTTTTACCGTGAATCGAATATCTTTTGGTATTTAAAGCGAACTTGCTTAATTAAAGTAAAGACTTTAAGGAAAAGAAATAAATTTTTGCATAGGTAGGTTGGTTACCTCCCCAGGTCCGGGCCTTCTATTGATCGTACTAGCCAAGATTTTCGTATTTACGATCGATATAGTACATTTAAAAAGGGTCTTTTTTTCATTATTAAATTCAGGGGCTTTAAGGTATATACTGGTCTAACCATAGACTCAAGCTATTATAGTAGCTAACTAGGAACGTAAATGGCTAAAAAAACCCTTTATAGGTAGCGTTAGAGTATTAGAGAGCGTATTAGAATTCTTTGCAACCCATAACGGTTTACCTAACTTATTAGAATTAAAATACCTTCGCAAACTCCTATATTCCCAATTACTTATTGGTAAAGCTTTGGCCTATCGAGAATCTAATAAAGGAGGTCTATCTTACTTTCCGTTTTTTTATAATCCAATATATAGGATTACTTGACAATATTTAAATCGGTGTGGTATTGAATAAAATTAATATCGTTTTCTAAATAATCCTTTAAACCGTCGTTGATTTCAATAAAAGAGGAGTAATTTAATAGGAACTGAGGGTAATAATCATTAGCTTAGCCAGTAGAGATATTAGGAAATGACGAGTAAAAACATAAAATTTTAATCTTTATTTGGCGGTTCATGTTGAAAAATGAGCGCAACTTAACGTCGAGGGGGCTATATGGCTTATATTTATACTTCTTCTTTCCTCCAAAAATTTTAACGAACGTAGTAATTGCCGCATAATCCGTATTTACCATAGGAACGTATCAAGGGGAAAGAGTGATATATTGGTTGTAAATACCCTTTAAATCCTTTGATTAACACTAAGATTAATGTTAATAGGTATGATAATAACCCCTAATTGAGTTTAAAGGAAAAACGTTAGTGGTTTTATCTATATTATGCTCACATATAAAGCCAATCTTCTTTTAATTTATTCATTAAAACTAAACGTGTTGAAAAACTTAAGGGAATGTAGCTTAATGATATTTACCGCGAGGGACTTAATAATAATCCTTTCGGTATTAAAAAGTACTTCATGGTTCTTATTTAATTGATTAGTGGATTTAAGGGCTTATAACATGTGGGTTAATCGATATTTCATAGCTAATAGTATTAAATCAGTAATATTGTATAAAAGGATCTAAAAAATCTATCTGGGATTAGGTAAGTATTTACGAATATGTATAGGAGCGTTAAGAAATATCATCGCTAACAATACTTTTTCCATCAGTATCAGTATATTAATAGTCTTTATATGTAGCGTATTTGTAAAGGATATATACCAAAATACCTTTTTCCCCTTTGTTCTCAGAGAGATGAATACTTCGGTTATATAGTTTGGCTTACATCCTTATCTTAGCTTATTTATCTGCTTCTATCCATATATTTAATATCTAATATCTAATATCGAAACTATTTTTAAAATTTATCAAGTGTTCGAGGACCTTAAACATTTCTATTAGTATTTATATCAAGGATATAAAGCTTGATTATGTTGGTAAAGAACTTAAAGGTTCGTCGACGTCTGTAAACTATAGGTCCTTATTATAATACTTTTTAAAAATAGCACCGAGGTTTTAATTCTTTTTTTTCGATTGAGGTCGTCAATGGTATTGATTCTAGCGTGTTTTGGAACTATTATAACGAAAATTGAAAAGTTGTAAGTTAAAAAAGTAATATAAAGTAATAGGTCGTAAATTTTCCGTTAAAATTAGTATGAGTTCAAAGTCTTGGGATTAAGTCGTTTTTACGATTTGAAATTTGTAGTAATAGTAACCGTAATAGAACTAATTTAGCTGTAATACCAACTTACCGACTTGGTAATATTTAAGACTTTTAGGTGGTTAACTTTAATATTTTTCAAAATAATCAATAAAGATTTTTTTATTGTTTATGATAGTAGTGATACCGTCGCTTATTTCTAAATTGTCGCGAAAACTAATACAATTCAAAAGACTTCCCTACGTACTACCACAAAAACTAACATAGTGTATAGGGGCCGTTCGCAAAAGAAATCCTTTACCTTACCTAAAAAAAACGTAACAACCGAAAAGAAACTTCTTTTTCTACTTAGCCAATCTATTCTTAACTTTATAAGCACTGATTAGTATTGGTAAGCCTTTATCATTTCAACATAATCGATTAGAATCAGTATAGTCGAAGTAACTAGTGCTACATCAATGTTAGTTGAAAGTACGATGCAAGTTCTAAATTTGGCAGACCGCTAGCTGGTTTACAAACTAATTTGTATGGCCAAACGCTTTGGCCTGTGCCCCACTTTGAAGTGGGCACCTACTGCACTACACTTATGATGCAGCGTATTCTAATCTCACAAAATTTAATAATTTTGCAATACGTACAATCAACTTTACTGTAAGTAAAGTTGATTTGACTGTACTGCATTTTACTGCTATTCCAACAGGGCCTATATATCCTATATTTCTACTCTATATCAATCAAAAGCATCGTACGACCTGTTCATTACGACGTAAGTATAAAATTTATGAAACAAAGACTTAAACAGGTTAAATAAAATAATTCAATAGCAATTGGACTATTAATAAAGTAGAATTAACATAGTTTCAATAAATTTAATGCAATCGAAGTTAATAATCTGTAAGGATTATTCATTTGCTAATAATACCAACCTTATATTGTAAATCGGCTTTTTCATAGTGTTCATCAACTAGGAGAAGTTTAAAGGGAAATTTACAATTACCGGAAACATTTTGTATTTAATATACGTTAAATTCACACTTATAATATAAAGAGTATCAATTTTAGAAGTTTATATTATAATAACAAGCTTTGCCATTGATATAGTAACTAACTGTATATTAAAGATTATTACCTAATAGTTAGGATTACCTTCGATATTTGCAATGGTATATATAGATTCCAGAAGCCTTTACGAATACCTATCGAATCCAGGTATGACTCATAAAAAAGTTTGACAATGGATGTAATGAATTTGAAAGAGGTATACAAATTACGTAAAATCGACTAGTTCTGGTAGATTAACGGTAAAGATAATCTTACCGATGTTATAATTAAGATTTTGCCTAATAGTATCCTAGAATGGTTTTTGAATCGCAATACGTTGATCTTGCAAATCGAAGGTTACGTGGACCGCCCAAAACGTAACATGAAGAAATAGGGAGAACTTGGTAAACTTAAAGACTGCCAGTGTAGTAACGTTGATAGTAGTAATGGTAAAGGTAGTAATAGCAATACTAGTAAGTTGAATTACTAGTAAAAGGTACCTAAGTGGTGAAATACATAATACGTATGAGTTTGTAGCAAAGAATGTATACACGGGAGTTAAAGAACCAAGGGATCGGAAATAGAAAGCAAAAGGAAGTAATTGATGTTAATTTTAGTTCAAATTGATCGGAATTGACAGAGGTTTAATTTATTAATTGAGGAGGGATTTTGGAGGTTGCCACCAATTAATGGCAAGCCACGCTGGCGTGCGGGTACAAAACAAAAAGCTGCTAGTATTAGAATAGCTGTCAAATACTGAACCCAAATTAACTAAATTATTAGTTTAGTTAGTTGTACTGATTGAAAATTGGCGGCAGTTTATGAGATTACACTACAAGTGCAGTTCAATAGATACCTACTTCAAAGTAAAGTGAAGGCTAAAGCCTTTAGATATATAAATTAGGGTGCAGACCGGCAAGCGGTATACCAAACATAGAACTTACAACCATTAGAACCAATTTCAATGCGAAACTAGTTACTTCGACCATAGTAATTCGGATTAATTACGTTGCAACAATAAAGTCCTAGCAATAATTTTAGTCTTTAAATTACGTCAACGGTATAAATCAAACGATACCTTATATAAAAATACTGTTTATCTGCATGATATCATTCTCATTAAAAAGTTTACCCGATATATATAATACTCTTATCACGCAATTTAAGGACATATAAACGTCAAACTTCAAATGGTAAAACACTTACACTGTTATATATACCCTTACAAATTTAAAATACTCGTTAAAACCCCACTTTTTAATATGTATTCTTTATTTCAATAGTTTTTCTCGCAGTAAACATTTTATCAGTTTATCAATAATCGGCTTAGGAAAATTGTATCGAATTATCTGTTCGATTTTAAAGTCATTAACGTAAAGATATTCATTATACTTAAGGGGTCTTCTATACAACTTAACCTATATAATCCAGAAAGTAATAAGATCGTTGAAGATTTCAACTACTACGTTTAAATTTATAATATTCAAGATCGTATATAAACTGTTCTATTTACCTGACTCTCTTTATGTAAAGGATTTACTTTGAAAAAGTAGGGATATCACGTCTATTATTAACGGTTTGTTCCTGGTGTTAAAAGCGTCATTAATTTGGCGACGTATCAATTATTTTCTTTATTTCTTCAAGGTTATACTATATACCACAATACACATCTTCGTACTTATCTATGATATGGATTCAGTATTTATCCGTAAATACGCCCCAAATACCAATAAAATTAATATAAAGCCATTAGAACTAAAAGTATTGCTAAAGCCCTTTATAACCATTAAAAGTCGTACTTGTAAATTTATGAAACTTCTGATTGATGGAGTATGAATATCTTCAATCTTTTTGAAAAACTCGAAAGCCCTTTTAACCTTACTAATATATTAATTAATCTTAACCAAAAAATGTTCATATTCAATTCTTATTAACCTAATATCAATTTAAAACTTCATTGTAATAAAGTTAATACCGGTATCATGGATTGATACGTCTGGTAGTTTTAGTACGTATCAATCTATAAAGTACGTAATGATTTCTATATTTCCTTCACCGTAATAATCTCAAACAATCTAGCGTTGTAAAACGTTTTAGTGGAGTTAACAACATAAAATACCGGCTTGTCATTCAAGTAAAACATGGTTACAAAAACCTTAAAATTAAAGTTTTAATTTTCCTTTGACTTAAACTGAAACCTGAGTATTAGTAGGTCTTTATCGTTGCAACGTAGTTGATTCGAATCATTGTGGTTGAAGTAACTGGTATTGCATTGAAATTGGTTCTGATACGTGGTAAGTTTTAAGTTTGATAGACTGTTAGGCGGTCTTCATGCTAATTTGTATGGCTAAATGCTTTAGCTTGTACTCTACTTTATAGTGAGCACCTACTGCATTATACTTAGAGTCAATCCCACAAACTGAAATCAATTTGCAGTCTGTACAATCAACCAACTATAAGTATAATTAACTTGACTATATAAAATTTGCCTGCCATTCCCACACTAGGAGCTTTTTTATTTTGTACCTACACGCTAGCATGGGTGACTACCAATTGATATCAACCTTTGAAATTCCACCTCAATTTTCATTCCAAACCCTTCTCAATTCCAATTAATTTACACTAAAACTAACATCCATTACAACCTTTTTACCGCATTATTTCAAGCCTTTCATTTTTCAACTCCTATACCTAGATCTTTCGCCACAAACTTATACATATCACGCATTCTACCACTTACGCAGCTTTTACCAATAGTTCCACCTACTATTACCGCTATCCTTACCATTGCTAATATTAACCTAACAACCTCTAAATTTACCAATATTTCTTCATTCCTCCACGTCACGTACCTAGTGACATAACCTTTAATTCGTAGAGTGAATGTATTACTATCTATAATCTGATCCAAAACACCATTGAACGTAACCTTAATAATAAAGTTGATAGGGTTATCTTTAAAGTTTATTCACCGGAACCTATTAATTTCTAGGGCTTCATATACCTTTTTTAAAAATATTACGTTGATTATTAAACTTTTTAATTGATTATATCCACCTTTGATAAACATTCGTAAAGTCTCTGAGAATCTATATATATCACTACAATTATCAAAGGCAATTGTAACTACTTAGTAAGAGTTCTTAACTTACCATTAGTCACTATACCGATATTAAAGTATGTTATTACACCGTACACTTCTAATACTAATACGCTTCGTATTATAAACTTATACTTAACGAATATCCAGTATTCAAGGTTTTCAGCAATTGTAAACAATTCTTTAAACCTTTTTTTGTTAACGAACGTTATAATAAAACCGATTCACGATGTAAAATCAGTGTTATTATTAAAGGATTTATTCGCAAAATTAATTAACTTCACCGTCGTCAAAATCACCGAAACCATATTAATACCTATTACTAAATTATCCAATTACAACTAAATCGTCTTATTTAACCTATTAAAATCCTCGTCTTATAAATCATATACCCATACCGCTATAAATAGGTTGTACAATGCCTCTGTTTCCCACATAGCGATATAGGCCGCACGGGACCTCGACTCCAGATATCGCTATAATCTTGCCCTGTCGGTCTTGTCGATGTTTGTTAAACTCGTAGCTTGACATTTAAAACATAAGGTAATATACATTCCGTTTTCAGCCTTCATACTACAGATACGGATGAATGATCTATTAAAGTTAAGTAATATACCCTAAACCAACATTTCGATTAGCTTAAATTTTTAAAGGCTTAACCTTTCGATAATAACTTTTTTTGCGGCTGTAAACCTAGTATTTCTGAGGAAAAAAGTATCGTCTATTGATATATTAACGATACGGAAATCATGATCTTACTTAATCAACAAATACGGATCAAATATTAAGGTCTTTATATCAAGCCTATTTCTTAAATATATTAATAAATTAAAAACCAATAAACGCCTACTTCGGAAAGTTCATTGAAAGGCTCAATACAACATATTACTATATCGGCCGGAAAGTTATCCCTTAATTTTTTTCAACGATTCCAATAGTATAATTTGTTCAAAATTAGTCGTAAATTACATGTATGCTTACTTTATACTACAGCTATTGAATGTAAACCTACCGCTTATGCTAGCAATTAAACGAGTAGTAATTATGACGATTATATACTAACCAATCTTCTCAATTATAAACTATTAAGTAAAAATCCAATTCTTACCTTTATCATTATATCCTTCAACGATCAACCATAGCCTTTTGTATGAGTAATCCGTAGTTTTACTCTTAATCTCGTAACTAATTCTGAACTTGAAAAAAATAAAATTTTACTTTTGAAATTACGTTGACAGTATAAATTAAATAATCCATTATATTAAAGAACCGTCAATCTCTAATCGGTTGCTTTTCTTAAAAAGTTTACCAGATTCATTAATAATACATTCCATATTTAACTTAAATACAAGTCCTGTATTCATCTTTTTTCTGAAATACATATACCACTATATATTCCCTCTTAAACTAATAGTTCTTGTAAGGATCCTCTTTTTCAATATATATCCTCTTCTTAAATAATTTTCTACGCTATTAACATTCCATTAGCTTATGAATAATCGGCCGGAAAGGATTATATTGGATAATCCGCTCAACTCCAAGGTTGTCGACTTAAAAATCTTTATCAATTTGAAAGGGTCTTTTGTACAGATTTATCTATACAATTCGAAAGGTCATAAGGCCGTTAATGGTTTTAACTAAAAAGTTGAAATTAACGATGCTTAATATTTCATAAAACCTATCTCATTTACCCAAATCTCGCTACGTAAAGATTTGACTCTAAAGGGTCAATAATAGCACATTTATTATCAGGAATCCATTCTTGATATTAAGGGTGTCGTTAACTTGACGATGTACCGATTCCTTTCTTAATTCATTTAGGGATTCATTATATATTATTACGCGTTTCTTGGTATTTAACAATGGTAGAGACTTAATCGTTGTACTTCAGTAAGGCTTTAATACCAATAAAGTTGTAATAAAACTGCTTCGGCCAACGATATAGTTAAAGCCCTTCACCGCTATTTCAACCCATTCTTTTTCACTTATAAAACTTCCATTTTCTAAAGTAAAAATATCGTAAACCCTTTCGACTTTACTAATATCTCAATTAACCTTAATAAAAACCTATTTACACTAAATTCCTATTAACCTAAAACTTTATCAAAACAAAATTAGTATCAGCGTTAAAAACTAACACATCTAGTAGGCCCAAATACATGGCAATCCACAAAATACGTATTACCTCCAATATTTCCTTCACTATAATAATATTAAAAAACTTAACACTGTAAAAAACCGTAGTAAAGTCTACAATGTAAAATACTAGCTTATCATCCAGGTAAAACTTATCCACAAAAACCTCAAAATTAAAGTTTTAATCTTATTTTAACGTAAATTTAAACCTCAACGTGGGTTGGAAATGTATTTGGCAACAATGGCAAAGCCTTTTTATTATCTCTAACGTTAACGAATAAACATATTTATAACCAATTATCTTAAAAATATTGTAAAACATACGGTATAGTTATCAAAGTTCCGACAGCATAAAGTTCAATACCATTACTTTCGATATTGAAAAATAAAAATAAAAATTCCCTATTTAAAGATAAGTAAAAACCTTGTATTACCCTAGATTTAAACCAATTTATTAGTTTAAACGTCAACGTTAATGCCGGGATTCTTTACATCTTGAAATCAAAGTAGGAAGAGGATAAGGGATTCCAAGATATGGAAAATGAGGGAGCTAATAGAAATAATGACAATTATTGATTCCAATAAAAATAACTCTTTTCTAGGGTCAAAGCAAACTCTTACCTTACCAGTATCCGTGTAATCAAATTCCATAACAATATTAATATCATTTTATAACGTAAATAATTATAAATAACATCCTATTAAGTCTTGTACTCCTACAGTATTTGACATAATACCTTAAAAGACCTATTTTTCGTAAAAATCGCGAATGATGAACAGGTATATAAGGTCAGAATTTTCGTTGTTAAAATAATTATAGGGGTTTTCACTTGTTAGACAATACAAAAAAGCGTAATCAACAAATTATTACGTTACTTATAAGCTGTTACCAATATCTTGGTACCAATTAATAACCTTATACTTATTCTCTTTATCCTAGATCTCCTTCCCTTTTAGGTTTTCGACGTATAGGACGTAATCCTAATTGAAAGTAGAGGGAATAGCATGTAATATATCAATTGCTTTAATTTACGTTTAATAATAGTATAATATGTAAACCAACAGCCCTTTTTATTACAAATCCAGAATTTATCAACGGTTAAAGTAATTTTTTTTTAGTTAAATTCAAGATATTAGGGAAATGAAACACTCTCAATCATACGTATCTTAGTGACGTACCTCAATCCAGGCCTTCCGTTAATCGTATTAACCGGGCTTTCCGTATTTACAATCGATGTAATACGCGTAGAAGGAGTTTTTTTCGTCCTCGTTGAACTCTGAAGCTTAAGGGTATATATTAATCGAGCTTAAAACTCGAGTCGTTACAGTTGCCAATGAGAAACGCAACTAATCAAAAAACCCTTCACAAATGGTTTCCGAGTATTGTAAAACATATTTAAACTCTTTATATCCCGTAATAACTTGATGGATTCATTAGCGTAATATACCTTCGCTTACTCCCACATTCCTCATTACTTATTAGCAAAACATTAGCTTATAAAACATTTAATTAAGGATATTCATCTTGTTTTCCAACTCTTCATTGCAATCCAACATGTAAAACTACATAATGATATTCCAGTCTATGTAGTATTAGGCCAAATTAATATTGTATCCAAAGTAACCTTTAAAACTGTTATAAATCTCTCGAAAAAAAGTGATTCATTAAATACTAAAGGTAATAATTCTCGATTTAGCCGGTAAAAATACTAGGAAACAACAAGTAAAAGCCTGGCAATTTGATCCTTATTTAACGACAAATGTTTAAAAACGGGTACAACTTAACGTTGAGGCGGTTGTACGGTTTTCCATTATATTTCTATTTTTCTCTCTAGATGTTTATGCACGTAATAATTGTCGCGCAATCTGTATCCACCTTATGGATATATCGAGTAGATAGGGTAATATACTAGTCGTATGGATCCTTTGAATCCCTCGATTGGTGTTAGGGAAGGTGTTGGTGTTGTTAGGTAGGATAATTACCTCTAGCCAAGTTTGGGGAGAAAAAGCTAATAGTTATATCCATAATAATCGTACGCGTAAAGCCGCTCCTTCTTTAATTTGACTACTAAAATTGAATGTATTGAGGTGTTTGCGGGGGAAATGTTTAAGGGTTTTCGCCGCGATGAACTTGGTAATATTCTTCTAAGTGTTGATGGATACTTTAAGGTTGATATTTAATTAATTTATAAATTTTAGGGTTTACAACGTGTAAATCAATCCATTTTTCACAGATATCAGAATTAGACTATTAATATTAAATTAAAGGGTCTAAGGAACTCATATAAGTTTGGACATGACCTTGGAAACACGTTCAAGGTCATTGAGAAATGCTATTACTAGCAATCCCTTTGCTCTTATCTTCTTCCACCTATTAATGATCCACATTAATGGTGAATTTGTACAATACCTTGGCGAGGTTCCATTTTTCCTGACCAAGTTTCGAGGGCAATATAATACCACGTTTATGTAATTTACCCCTTAACTTAAACTTCACTAGTTTTTCTGTCTTCTTTTATATAGCCAAGCTCCTGTTTCTGAAGAACTCGACGTAATCGTCGTAAGCCTTCATGCCAGTGATCTGGTATTCGTATATTAACGTCGAGGAGGAAGCGTTCATAGTAATTAGTCAGGTGCTCGGGGGTAGAGTTTTTGTCAGCGTTTATAAGCCATAAATAGTCATCGAAGTACCTAACGAACGTAAGCCCGAGACTTTCAATTTCTTTCTTTTGAATGGAGGTTTTTACAATATCGATCTTGGCGTTTTCGGTAGGTGTTTCACTATTTTGACTGGTATAAGGCTTAATAGTAGGCTTGGAGATCCAGAATCATAGGGATTTATCGATTCAGCGTAAAGTTTCGCGACGTAGCTCTCTTGGTGCAACTTTTCTATTCTTGGTGTTTTTCACTTAAAACAACCATTTAGTGACATAAGAAGGTGAAAAGGAGTAATGTAAGGGGACAAAGAACAGTGTAAAAAAAATTATAGCTGTGCCATCAAAATTAGTATTTGTTAAAAGTCGTGGGACTTGATCGTTTTACCATTTACAATAGTAGTATCTGCAATAGTATTCTCCGCAATTAAATTATTCTTTTAACAACTTTATAACTTAGTAATCTTTAATACTTTTACACTGTCAATCTTAATACTTTTTCTTTAAACCTAGTACAGTGAAAGTTTCTTAGTGTTATCGATTATAACAATATCATTACCACTTTACAAGTACCTATAAGCAACAAACACACTTAAAAGTTCTTCCTTTTTGCTACCTGTAAACAGCAGACATAGAAAAAAGGGGCTCTTCGCAAAAATCTTCCCTTTACCTTACAATTACATAAAGCGTAATTGAAAAGTAGCTTCCTCTTCTACCTAGCTTATCCGTGCTTGACCTAATAAGCACACTTATTAGTGTTTGTAGGCCTTTATTGTTGCAACGTAGTTGATTCGAATGATTGAGATCGAAGTAACTAGTGCTGCATTGAAATTGGTCCTGATATGTGGTAATTTCTAATTTTGGTAGACTTCTATCCAGTCTATACGCTAATTTTTATGGCGAAATGCTTTGGCCCATGCCCCAATTTGAGGTGGGCACCTACTTTATTACACTTGTAGTTGATTCTACAAACTGAAATCAAGTTGCATTCAGTACAATCAACTAATTGTAAGTATAGTCGTCATAACAGTACTTCACTTAACTGTTATTCCAAATACTTATAGGGGGTTGGAATTATATTTGATAATGGTCCAGCCATTTATTTTCCTTTAACGTTTACAAGTCTATATTTTCGTAATGAACCGCCTTTAAAACCTTATAAATCTATTAATCGGCGGGTAGTTAACCAAGCGACGTAATTAACGAAATTCCGATTCCGTTGAATTTAATATTATTACTTTCAGCCTGTAAATGTAAAACTAAAGGTGCTTTTATTGAAAACTAAGTGAAAAACTCTAACCGATCTTAATTTTTACTAGTTTATTAGTTTAAACGATAATGATAACGCTGAGATAATTTCATATTTTAGGGTTGAAGGGAAAGGGGTTAAGTGCTTTCAAAAAAATATAATAAGAGTAACGAAAGTAATAACAGTCGTTGATTCCAGTAAAAAGAGGCTGTTTTTCAAAGCTAAGGTTAATTTTGGCTTTATGGGTATTCGTATAATTTAATTCCGTAATAGTATTAGTATCGTTCTATAATACAACATATTACAAATAGCTTATTATTGAATACCATACTGTCATAATATGCGATATAATACCTTCAAAGACCTGTTTTATATAACGGTTGAAAATAGAAAATAAATACTTGAAGCTGGGTTTTTTTCATCGTTATGTCGGCAGTAAGGGTTTTCACTTATTAGGCGGTATAAAAAGGCGTAGTCCGCGAATTATTACGTTGTTTCCGGACCAGTACCGGTATTTTCATATAAACTAATGATTTTAGGCTTGTTTTTATACTATTTAACCTTTATATCTCTACGGTTTTTTTTTTTTTTTTTTTTTTTTTTTTTTTTAAAAAAAGGGGTATAGTCACACTCAGTATATATAGCAATAAGGAACAATAGCGCCAGTCAGTACTTGGTACAACCACAAGTACTAAACAAGTCACAACACCAAAAGATGAGGAATTCAGTAGGATAAGGAGAACTCAACTCAAGATGATACTATACACTAAAGGCATTAGTATCCACCAGTGAAAATACTAGTATTGACTAGTATAGGAACTAGTACACAGGACGAGTCAGCTGGAAGCCAGCTGCCCAGACTAGTATTTACAAATACTAGGAATTAGTACTTGTTAGTATAAACTAGAACTGACTAGTACAGAGTGTAAGGATACAATAGATCATACATTAAACCCTTACCTCTATTTTCTACAAATTCTAGAATACTTAAATCTATAAGCCTATATAATATCTTTTTATACAGTAACTTTAACACATTATTAGTACGATTGTGCCCTACTTCTTCATTTGAATAAATTCAGTTTAAATATTTCCTCTTTAGCATAGATTAAAATGCCTACTTTCTTCGGATTCTTTTATACTTTTGAGGATGCACAACAAATATCCCTAAAACGCGGATCTCTATTTCTACTACTAGGAGTTCCCCACGACAGTACCAGTGATAATGATCTTTCTTTATGAAGGACTATAATTGCTTCCAGCCCCTTACCACCTCTGAAATCCCCATTCCCTTGTTTCTCACGCTTTAGGGATACTAGTTCCACTTAAGGTACCTTGTATTTTGAAGATCTATTTAGGAAAAAACGAAAGACATCTCTTAATATCAATAGGGCTAAACTAATTAAAGAAATTAAGCTATTAATACTGATGATTTTTCTGATGAATAGTTAAAGGCTAGGGCTAGAGCTACAAGTATTCTAAACCCTTCCAACCAAGATGAGCTTAGGTCAGCTATCTATTTATAGGAAAGACTGTTAGTTGAGCTTGAGGAACGCCTTAAAAAACCAATGAAACCGGAAATATTCAAATCAACAGGTATCATCACACCAGCGAAGAAGGAAGAAGAAAATATTGAGAACCCCTTTTTTAACAATGAGAGGAGGCAACTATTGGAGCTTAAGCTAAAATTGTTGAAAGATTCGGAAACATTAACCTTGACAAATACAAATGTATGGCTGACAGCAATTGAAGAGTATGCTATTAGTAATAATAATTTTCATAAAATTGCAGTCGATGGACATAAACAAATGAACATAATCTTTCTTAATGAAGACTATATTTATCTTCATTCTAAAGATACCCTATAAGATAATAAGACTTAAAAACGATGCGTATCCGGATTCGAGCCCATAGGATGAGTACTTCTTTTATTACCTTAGACTTGTTAGCAATTATCGTTAGTATTAAGGACTCGTAAAAAGCCCCTTTGAAGTTGATTGGCTTATTCGAAGGTACTGAACCCATTTACCATTGAGAATTTATTGAAAAACTTAGTTATTTACGCCATTTACACTATTTATCCTTAAATCGTTTTGTGTTAGCGTTTGAAAATACCAGAAGAAGCCTTGTCTATTGACTTCTTTAGGTGAAGGATATTGAATACTCCATTTAGTTCTTAACCTAAACTAAGAATGAATTTATAGTTTAAATAGTTCGTATTCAAAATTAATGGAGGAAATCCGTCCCTTTGTTATTACGTGAACTACACTAAGACTTCCAAGACAAAAATAGGCTTTAAGGAGGAAAATAAACAACAAATTCAGTCCTCAAATAAATACTAAAGCCTATAGATGGAGATTAGCGTATCATTCAGTTTAGGAAGAATTTCCTTGCCCTCTCTTACAAAGAGAACTTATCAAAAGTCTGTTCAGTACTTTATTCAAATCTACGGCTCTCCAAGTTCCAAAAAAACGTTTTGATTCTAGTAAATTTATCAAAAAGAAAGAAGAAAAAATGGACAACGCTATAATTAATAATGATAAAAAAGGACATTATAAATATTATTACAACTTCATAGTTCGGCTTCTAAGTAATTAATCAAATATTCAATTTTACTGGTATATTGTATAAGACCATGTATATGCCTCTGTACCTTAAAATTTGAGTTCATTAAAATCCGTATTTTACACGGATTATCTTGCCTTAAAGGATCTACTTTTAACGTCAAAAGATTCACTGACAATATTAAAGTCTCTACTTTTTATATTAAGGTCCCTACTTTTCACGTTAATCTGCCAAAACGACCAATAAGAGGCCGTAACAAAAGCGAGTATTGCCGCCATGTAAGCTTTATTTTTAACGTTAAGCCATTAAATCAACGTCAAGTCTTGATATTTTTCCTCTTTTTTCCACACTATTATGCTATTTTACAATTAATAAACTTCAATTTTATGTTACTATGGAAGCTCATATTGGCTTTTTTTACCATGTTTTTACCGATAAAAATAGTTCTTACAGTTCAAAATACATGGCAAAAATTACCCTAGATTACGAACAAAGGATAGTGTAGATTCACCTACAGGATGAAAAATAGTAAATATATCAGTTAAATTGAGTAACGGTTATAATATTTACTTTTAACAAAAACATTTACTATCCCAAGTTTAATATAAACCTGATTAGCCTATTAAATCTTTATAGTTTGAGTATTGGAGTTAGGGGAATATCTTTGGATAATTTACAAACCAAAGAAATGGTTGGTATCATTACTATCTATTACACTATCATACCAGCCTCCTAGTGGTTTCATTACAATCCTATCACTTAAGAAGTTATTAAGTCCTTCGATGTTTCCCTCCAGCATATTAGGTTTGCTTACATCAGCTTAAAGTCAACAAAGGAAATACTTTAATTATTAGATGGCTCTAAGAGAGACCAGTAAGAGGATAAATTTAAACTCGTTTATACTTTATGTAAGATTTCGAAGAGTATTCAATAGTGACCAAGTTTTTAATACGGTACCCCAGAGAAAATATCGTTAATTTGGACGTTTGATAGCTTCATGAAAATACCTGTTGACTTTGAGAGAGAATTTCATACCTTAATGGCTATAAAAATTAAAGACGGCTATAAAGTCTATAATACAGATATTATATCCTTTGGTAAAAAACTAAAAGCCATTTTTTGTATGATAAACGAGATTATTAAACATATTAGATATATTATGTATTACTCAATATTGACGTAGAAAACGAGGTTTTTTACCATTGAGTTAAAACGATGGGTATTAATTATGTATTTACCCTTAAGTCATTTTTATAATATAACTCTAAAGAGAAAAGGGTATTCAAACGTTTTAATAGAGTAATTTTGGAAAGGATACAGACCTAGATTATTGTTGCAAAAGTTTTATATCACTTGTGGCTTTACCTATTCCAAGTAATTGTTGTCATGGCTAACTTGATGGTGAACAATAGTATTATGATCCAGTACATTACGCTCTATGAAGGCCTTTATCATGAAGTAAAGAGTTTTTAGTATCATAAACCCAATGTTGAGTTTGTCTTTACTTTAGGTTCTGCTGTTATCGTTTATATAACTTGAGAAAAACGAGTAAATGATTAAAAAACTGATTTTATAGAAAAAAGAGGAATGTTTTTGTGGCAGTTTTCTGATATTACAAAGCCTTGATATATTTTTGAGTTTCATTTACCAAACCGACCGGGAACTTTAACTAAAAAGATCGTTAGTACTTTAAGCTTAATAGTTTTTAAAAGGGCTATTAGAAGATGTTATAAAATAGTTGGAAGGGTTAAAAGTATCATTGCAGTTGATATCCCTTATAATACTACTATAGATACTCTAAGTTCCAAGCTAAGAAGAATTATTCTTTAAGTAGCAATAAAAATAGCAACTAGCCTACCTGTTGGTAGGCCTTAGATCGTTGCAATGTTGTTTATCCGATTGGTCTTCGAAGTAACAGGTGTATTGTATTGATCAAATAGTGGATGTATCATTCTAGGTTTAGCAGACCGTTAACCGGTCTGTACTGTAATTTATATGGCCAATTGCTTAGCCTGTGCCCTAAAATGAAGTGCAGCGTACTGCACCCAACTTACACTCAATGCGGTAAGTCCTCACAAAGCAATACAATTACAGTATGGTCAACTTTACTTACAGTAAAGTTGACCTACTTTACTGCATATAATACTATTCCAACACTGGCGGCTTTTTAGTTTGTGTGCGTACGCTAGTATGGATAACTAATCTTTTCCAGTTACTACCAAATTGCCTTCTCATTAACTAGCCAGACCCCTAACAATTCCATTTAAATTCTGTACTAAATTGCACCTAATTACATACAAATTAACCCTATTTAACTTCAAATTCTACGTTGCTCCAAAGTCCGAGTTTATCGATTTCCACAAAAAGTTCTTTTGTTACAGACCTTTGCAAGCCTCCACTTTAGCCGTGTCAGTTAAATAATTCGTCATTATCAATCTCTTAATAGTCTTCTAGTCTACCAATACATCCCTCATCACGCAATCCGAGATTTACGAGCGGTTTATTAACGTAGCCTTCGATTTGTATAGTAAGCCTATTACTATTCACAAACCTTTCTAGGAAGTCATTTGGTACTACTTTCATCATGGCATTTTTAGGATTATCTTTGCCATGAATTTATCGGAATTCCTTAATATCCTTACCTCCGTATGCTTTACGAAGTGCTATTACGTCGATTATCAGGCGTTTTTCTCCGGTGGTTCCGAGTTTCGAAAGATATTTGAAGAGATTCCTCGAAGCGATACAAATTAACATCGGGATAAAAGGAATATTTAACTGCCTAATAATAATGTTACGGGTTTCCCACATTACTATACTTACGTTGAAGCCTATTATTATACCGTGGACCTTCGAAGTTAACACGCTTTATTTAATCCTTTTATATTGAACGAATGTTCAGTAAATCAAATTACCGATAATGCTAAACTGGTCTTCCCGTTTATCTTTATTATCAAGGGTTATTAAAAAGACAATCTGTAAAGACAAGTCGATATTATTTGTAAAGAACCTATCCGTAAAAACCATTAACTTAGTTCTTAACGGATCAATTGGAACTATATTAATTCCTTGGTTTAGGTTTCGCATTTGATACTAAAGTCTTTTATTTAATTGGTTAAAGTCCTTATATATTAGTTTTTATATTTACGCCGCGATTAATAGGTCGTAAATGGCTTTCAGTTAACATAAGGTAATAATATAACTACCTCGGAAACGCTTTTCCAAGTACCGTTAAAGCCTAATTATATTAGTCTTGTTCATTGTAGTTAAAATAACGCCTTAACCCTTTTAACGAAAACTCAAGCTGGCGTTAATACTAAGTATACGAATTAACTATTTATTAAAGTAAAGTTAACTACCCTCTATTAAAGTAGTTACCAGATTGTAATTCCAGAATTTAAAGTTTTTAATCGCTTACTATTTTTGTATTATATATTCAGCCGGTCCAATGAAAAGGGTATCGTTAGTTTTCATACCTACTTCGCCGGGATCCCTCTTTTACGCTACCAACAAACACGAGTCTTATATTAAGGACTTTATCATTAGCTGGGATTTCAAGTACGATTAGTAGGTTAGAAATAAATGTACGCCTGCCTTAGCTAATTCGTATAATAGCTTAATACAACGTATTACCGTTCCTAAAGAGTAACTAATACAAAGTTTTTGCAATAGTTTTAATAATGAGATCTGCTGTAAATCCGTTATTAACTACGTGTAAACTTATTTTATATCAAGGCTATTAAATGTAAACATACCTTTAGTCTTAGCTAACGAACCTATTGCCAAAGAGATCACCAAACGCTAACTAATTTTCTAAATCGCTGGCAACTATGTAAAGATCCAGTCTTTATTTTTATAACTATATCCTTAAGCGATTAAGCGTAATTTTTCGTATAGCCGCCCCGTAATCTTACCCTTAACCTCATACATAATTTTAACTTAAAAATTGTAAAGTTTGGGTTTTAAAAGTTAAAATCGATTTTCGACACGAATTATATAACCTCTCAAGTTAACAGGCCGTTAATTTCAACCTTATCGCTTTCCTTCAAGGGTTTTCTGGAGGTTTTAATAATCTATTACATTCGAAGCTTTAATGCCAAGTCTTTGTTATCCTTCTCTTTTCTATTTACCAAAGCAGTATTGTAGATACGGCCCGGTATATATTCATATTCTTTAACGTTCTTCTTTTTCCGATATTATCTACACCGACAGCATTTTATCGGCTTATCTATAACAAGTAAAAGAGGTTCGTATCAATTCGGTCGCTTAGATTAAGAAGTTTAGAGTTCTTCATCTTTAATATCTCTAATATAGGGCTTAATCTAAGTGATTAAAAAATAGAACCATTAACCATTTTAACAACTACTTCGGAGTTCGCGATACTTAATATTTTATGCGGGATTTTCCATTTACCCTGCTTCTTCCACACAAGGATTTCACTTTACAAGGGCAAAAAAAACACGTTGGTTATTAAATAGCCGTTCTTAATCTAACAACGTGCCGATTTTCTTCGCAATTCCCTCAAAACTGTGTTATAGGCCGCAACATGTTTCTAAATACTTGCCGAGGGTAGAGATTTACTCGTAAGGCGTAAATACGCCTCAAAGACTAGAAGCGTTATCACTAAGCCGTTAAAGCCCATAATATCGTTAAGGTCTTTTACTTTCATTTATAAACGTGCCTCCAGATCCGTAAAGCTTTTAATTTCCAAAGTAGGGATATTATACGCTCGATGAAGTAGGGCGTATATCTTTTCAACCTTTCTAATACTTTAATAGGCTTTTACAAGTACCTATTTATACTAAATATCCATTATTTTAGCATCTTTTTGAAACTCCACCGCGGCAAAGTTGGTACCGTTATCGTAAACGACGACGTTAAGTGGGCCTAGGAACATATCAATTTATAGTATACTTAATGTTTTTCACGTATCCTTTACCGAAAGGTATTTCAAAAACTTAACCCCGTAAAAAAAGGTTACGGTATCAACAACATAAAAGACAAGCTTGTTATTCAAATAAAACACATCAACGAAAATCTTGTAATTAAAATTCTTATCGTCTTTTAACGTAAACTTAAATTTCGGGGGGGCTTATGTATGCGTTTGGCAATAATGGAAAAGTATTTTACTAGCTTTTAAGGTAAGGTATTCTATATCGTTATACCTTACGGACTTTAGAACTTTGTATATCCTATTAACGGCTAAATGGTTAAAACGCTGGTATAATTAATGCATTTCCGGCTTCGTCAGATGTAATACCACTACTTCTAGGCCTTAAAAATAAAACTATAGGTGCTCCTACTTAAGGTCAAGTGGAAACCTTTAGCCTTTTTTAACTAGTTTATCTACGTTAACATCGACGTTAATCTTGAGAGTCTTTATATTCTTCAAATAAAGAGGGAAAGGGGTAAATTACAGAAGAATATGAAACTTCATTATTTCCACAATAGTTCAAAGTACCGTTATCCCTAATAACGATAGTTATTCATTTAATTTAAAGATAACTTTAGCCTTGCTAACATTGTAATAATTAATTTTAATAGCTGTAATATTTTCCCTTCGTAGTATAATACATTACGAATAGTCTCCCATTAAATACATTACTACCCCTATATCCAGCATAATACTTCAAAACGTATAGTCCGCATAACAATTTCTGAGGTTAAAGATATATATGGGGTAAGAGGCTTGGTTAACGTAAAGATAAAGGTTTTTACCACCTAAACGGTACAGGAAGACGTGGTCGGTTAGTTATTAGGCCGCATTAAAAGCAGTATTTTCATATTACTTAATTTAATTAAGGGTATTAGCGCTGTTAATTGATTTATCGTCTTTAAAGTTTGCGATTTAATCCAAATAATCCTGTGCGGAAGCAGTAGGTTATTAGGCGTAATATACCGATTTACTATTATTAAGCTCGGAGGGGGAGTTTCGAGTTAACTAATAGTCAGATTTACCACAGATTCAACATTTCTGACCACTATTATGACGATAATACTTGAAATTAACAAGCCCGCTTAAATTTTAACCTTATTAGCGTTAACGTGACTATTACCTTTAATCTAGGGCCGATATCAATGGGCCAGACATTAGGTATTATAGGCGTCTATACTTAAGGTCAACGTAATTAATTACTGTAAGGTCTTTCTTATCTACGTTAGGGAATTGCCGACTGAAAGGTTTACACTAAGCAAGTTTGGTATACGTATTATTATAGTGGTAAACGAGAAATGCAACTAGTTAAAAATGCCATCGAAAGTGGTATTTAGGCGTTTTAAGGCGTATTCGAAATCGCTAACACCCGTAATTACTACCCGTACCTATTTGCGAAGTATAGCTTCACCAATGTGAGCTTTCCTCATTACCTTTTAGCACAACTTCAATTTATTAAATATCTGATTAAGGACGTTTATTGGTGTTTCCTCCTCTTTTTTCTTTACCATTATTATAGTTTACCTCGTGGTAGCCTAATCTATATAATATTACTTCAGGTGGACGTCGTACTCGAAGTAACCGTTTATATTATCGTATATTTCACGGAACGTGGTAGTTGTAGTAAGGAAGGTTATGTAATAGTTCTTGGTATGCCCTATAAGGATTCCGGAAAATCATAAGTAAAAACCTAAAGGGGGAACCTCTATTCATTTGCAAATATTTTAGAAGAGTATTATCCTAGAGTTAAAAACGTTATGGAGCTTCCCGTTATACTTTTCTATAACGTTTCAAGTCTTGATAAAGTCCGTACAAAGCTCATAATTGATGTTAACCATCTTAATAGGTCTTAGGGAAAGGTTGCAATAGTTATCCTAATCATGAATGGTATTTCCTGACAATTTAAGCCTTAAAGCTTCCGAATCACGGTGTTAAGTGTAATTACCAATCATCTAGCCCGAAAGGTAAAGTCCGATGGTATAACATATAGTAGGGTTTCACGCGTAGACAAATCTAAAGCGAGAAAGTTTTTAAAGGTCTTAGCTATTAATTTACTAAGGGTAAATGTGTATTTGAAGGTTGTAGAAGGCCTGACGATTCTATTTAATTAACTGGTGTAAATCGCTAACGTTAATACCTTTGGTCGCATTGGTGGCCGTTGCTTTACGTGTCCTGCTGTCGCTAAGGGTGTACTCTGCGGTATTACGTAAGAATACTAAGCTGTATAACAGGTTGACAGGATTCTCATCGCTAGCATGTAAAGATGCCTAACTTAGTTGAGGGTAAAGAGGAGGTTCCTTAAAATGTATGTGTGGACGTTAAAATCCATTAACGCTTTTTCCTTTTCTTTAAGGGTTTTAAATATTAGGGCTTTAAGGGAAGTCTTCTTATTAGTCTAGTTATAAAAAGGGTTTCGTTAATTCCAATAGGGTTTTCATAGAAATATAAATACTACGAGATGTAACCTCCTTCTTCAACTTAGCTTTAACTGTACATTAGATCATCTTCTACATGTCAAAAGTCCAGTAGTTAAAAAACTCGTGGAAATCTTAAAAAGCGCTAGTGTCGCGGCAGTATTCGTCACCAAGGTCCGCATCGATAATGTACTAGCTAACGTAGTTGATCAGATAGACTTAAGTTAAAATCTCTTCAACATACGTAATCCAAAGTTATTAGTCAAAGTGGTTAGCGAAAACTGATCCGAGGGCTTTAACTTTATTCATGTATTCCTAACTTGGAGCCATCTTGGCGGTTTAGCTTGTGTAGGACGTATAAAACCCGTAGGGCGAGTAACCTAGTAAACTTGGGCGTAGGGACTTAGTATTTTGGTGTGACGTCGCGTGGTAACTTGGTAATTCAGCGTAAAGTCGCGTAACGTGGCTTCTTCGGCGTAATTTCACGATTATTAATACTTTTCGCCTATAGCAACGAACTTAACGATCGGGGTAATATAGGGAGTGAAAAAAGTAAAGTAAGGGAAAAAGTTTAATATAAAGATTAAAATCAGAGGTCGTTATTAATGGTAAAGGTCGAAGGTTATTTTATATTTTAGTGTAGGTACTTAGTAGTTTTCTACAGTAGTAGCACCCGAATAGTACTAACTTAGCTATTTACCAACTTGCCGAACTTTAAGACTTCTAACAGTCAATCTCAACGTCTTTAAAAAAGATCAATGAAGATTGTTTGGGGTTTTTGATGGCGATACCGTCGCTACCTCCAAGCTTCCGTGAAAACTAACGCAGCCAAGAATTCTTCTCTACTTACTTCCGTAAAAACCAACGCATCAGTAGAGGCTCTTCGCAAAAATATCTCTTCTACCTTGATCTTTTACAAAGCATAATCAAAAAGTAGCTTCTTCTTCTACTTAGTTAATTTGTATTTAACCTAATAAGTACTAATTAGTATTGGTAAGCCTTAGATTGTTTCAACGTTGTCGATTAGATTAGTCTTTAAAGTAACAGTTGTATTATATTAGTCAGGTGGTGGATGTATTTCTCTAGGTTTGGCAGACTGCTAGCCGGTCTACACTGTAATTTTTATGGCCAATTGCTTGGCCTGGGCTCTAGAGTAAAGTGTAGCGTACTTCACTCAACTTATATCCAATGCAGTAAGTTCGCACAAAGCAATACACTTGCAGTACGGTCAACTTTACTTATAGTAAAGTTGACCTACTGCACTGCATGCAATACTATTCCAACACTATCAACAAATGTTATTAAGATGGATATGGTTTAATTTTTGTTTTTAATTATTAAGTAAAAAAAACAGTTCATTATAAGGGAAGCACTAAATGGCCTTGATGCGGAACACTAAAAGGAGGCCGTTTATAGTGAAATATTGAGTTTACTATCTTTTAAGTCCTTTAAAGCTGTTAAGAGGGATAGCAAACGCTATGCCCCAATAGTAAAGGAGGTTACCAAGTTTAAGACTGATTCTAATAGTCATATCGAAAGGTATAGGCTTAGGATCGTGATAAGGGGAGTTAAATAAAGGTAGTGTTAACTATACTAAAACCTTTATTATTATGGTCAAGTCTTGTACGTAGAGGTTTTTCATTATGTTGGCTGCCTTTATAAATAGTAAATCGATCAAATCATCATCGATTCGACTTTCCTTAACGGGTAACTTAAAGAACTAATGTTGATAGAGATCACGGATACTATTAGAGACTTCTTTTTGAAATATCCGAAATAAAACAACGTATGCCTTAATTTTGCGATCGACTGAGTATTTTAGCCTTTAAAATCACTGTACGGATTATTATAGGCTTTTGGACAATAGTCTCAAAGGTTCAGAGTAGCATTTGATACTCTTAAGTTTAAAAGACTAAGATTTGATAACGCAGTATATATTAATCATCGCTGTTAACCCATTATATGTATTTACGTTATTTACTTCTTGGTTATATGTTTTGACCCAAAAGCCACCAAGATCTTTCAAATAGATATTGGAAATCACTTTAATTATAAGGATCTAGGAGAGTCAAAACACTTTTTAGGGGCACGTATCTTAAGGAATAGGAACATACATATAATTATATTAGCTTAAGATGCTTGCATCCAAAGGGTCTTGGACTATAAGGTAGAGGAATTAGGTAAACGACCAGATTACACCCCCATTGCCTTTGAATTACTTGTTTATGCTATATTTAGTCCCTTTAAAGATTAAGCTAATATTTTACAGATTGAAAAGTATTAGTGAGATGTGGGGGTTCTTAGCTGTGTAACTTGCCAGATTAGGTCGGATATCGCCTTCCTTATATCAGTATTATTAAGGTTTTTATTGGAATAGCAGTCGAATACGGTACTGTCAAATCAACTTTACTTGCAGTAAAGTTGATTGAAAGTACTGAAAATTGACTGCAGCTTATGGGATTTGAATACACTGCACTTCAAGTGCAGTGTAGTAGGTGCCCACTTCAAAGTGAGGCACAGGCCAAAGTATTTGGCTATACAAATTAGTGTGCAGACCTTCTAGTGATCTGCCAAACTTAGAACCAACACATCTCAATCAATAATTTCAACGCAATACCAGTTACTTCGACCACAGTGATTCGAATCGACTACGTTGTAACGATAAAGACCTATCAACAGTTTTTCTATAATTCTTTATATTAAAATATCATGCTTATTAGCAGGATCGAACCGATGCGCAGCGCATGACACAGCCGAGATTGGCAGACTCCTCGTCGGTCGGTACCGAGAGGCATGAGCAATCGATGTAGGACATAGAACCACAGCCTCAGCGCCCTACCACTTCGACGCCTCGTAGCGGTCCTCGCTGCCCACCGCCCCGCGGCCCAGATCCCATCTCCCCACCACAGACACACACACACACACACACACACACCACGCACACACTAGGCGCCCATGTCTACTGTCCTGTGCTGTTGTGTCGCACCGGCTCTTGAAATGCACCCACCCACCCAGCTTGTAAGGCAGCAAGACGAGCGGGTCTATGACAACACTACATAAAGTCGCTGGAATGGAGCAGGCACCGGAAAGTAGTGGAATAGCTACGAGGGTATAATTGGGTGGGATGAAACTCTTCCATGTGTTTATTTGTGTATTTCTTTGGTAGTTCTTAGAATAGACATTACGAACTGGCGAAAGCCGGGATTTCCTTTCATGTCTTTTATACGTTGAATTCGGCTGGTTTCCGTTTGAAAATAGTGGGTTTTATGAAATTTAGCGTGGAATTGTACGTTATACAAAGTAGCTTGCAATACGGGATGAATATGTTGATTGTTGTCTGGACGGACTGCGTTGCCAACGCAATGCAGTGCAATTGACTGACTGTATTGGCCAATGCGAAGTGTCGTAACTTATGATCATGGGCTTTGCCATGTGTGGCTTCGGTCATGAGACACGAAGCCTATATATATATATATATATATAGTAGAAACGGCCCAGCTAGCGAGCTGCTCATTCTCTGCTTTCTTCTTCCTTCTTCATCAAGTACAAAGACAGCGTTCGGCCCTCCAATGATGCATTCCGTTGTTGGAGACAAGCCCTTCACACTGGTACTAAGTTACAAATGAAGTGTCCAGTCATAAAACGGTTGAAGCCCAGCATCATTACAACGATAAATAGGTGGGAATGAGCTAGAAATTCCTGAAACTTAGAATTTATACTTCAACCATTTTTTAATTAATTTTAAACATTTATAACGTAAACTACCGAAGAACCGAATCGATATTGCAACTATCATTGAGGTTCTATTAGTATCAATGAATATATAATAAAACAATTAATAATCATAAGTATGTAAAGTATGGGAAAAAAACGAATCCCTAAAACCATTTGGATTATGTTTATTATTCGTGAATAATAAGAGAAATGTTGGAACAGTATTGCAATGGTATTGCATGCAGTGCAGTAGGTCAACTTTACTTGCAGTAAAGTTGACCATACTGCAAGTGTATTACTTTGTGCGGACTTACCGCATTGGGTGTAAGTCGAGTGCAGTACGCTGCACTTCACTCTAGGGCACGGGCCAAGCAATTGGCCATACAAATTACAGTGCAGACCRGCTAGCGGTCTGCCAAACCTAGAACAATACATCCACCATCTGACTACTGCAATACGCCTGTTACTTCGAAGACCAATCGATTCGACAACGTTGCAACACCTAAGGCTTACCAACAAGAAAAATATTATTGAAACTGTAGTTATCGTTTGTTGATAGGTTTTAAAAACGGTAGTAATACTAAACAAATGAGAAATCTTTATTATACTCTAATAAACAAAATCCTCAAAATGCTAAGACATTACCCGCAAAGTAGAAATACACAAACTAAACCATAGTAATATAGCWAAAACCAGTTCAAATAAATCGACGAAAGTGTATATATATATACAAAATAAGAAACAAGTAATGAATTAGCAGATACTGTCGGTAAAGTTTCTTTCTCTTATACATTAACGTAAAAAGTAAGTAGAAGATAGAATAGTATTGGTAATAAATGGTTAAATCAGAGGGAGTAGAGGYATCCAGAGAGTGCATGCCTTAGGTGAGAGCTTATAAGCTTTTACTCGAAGYATAGCACTTTATTATACACTTTGACAACATCTCTTTTGGTGCATAATATGTTATTATATGYTTCGTAAAAGTGTACTTTGTAACGCGACACGTTATCGTATATTTTACAAAAGTGTAGCTTATAATATAACACGTTACCGTGTATTTTGTAAAAGGATACCCTGTAGCATCACCGGTTATTAATTACAAGGATATATAATTATATTTATTCAAGGTTTTTTTTTTCTTTTTGGATAMGATTTGTATTTGTAATTTCGAAGTGATAGTGTATTTTTTAAACCCTTATTRGTTTTTTAATAKTAATTATGTAATTTTGTTCAAATTTTGAATTAGTTGTTTAATAGTAATAGTATCATTTGTCCAAAGTTTTAACTAGTCGTTTAATAGTAATAGTGTTAGTGGTATAGTTTGTTTAAGTTTTTAGTTAGTTTAGATAGCGATTATATCATAATTGGTAACGGTAATACTATAATTTTTTGAGGTTTGGTTGGAAGGGTTAGTAATTTTTATAAAGGTGTAATTGTGGAAGTATTATTGTTGATACTACGTGTTTCTRAGATTAGTATAAAAAGATGTATCATTATCGATGTGTTATGACTCAAGAACATCGGAGGGTCAGAAAACAGGCCAGTATAGGGCTAAGCCACTAAGAACCTGATGTCCAATATATCAGGTGTGGATATCTCTTATGTCAGCAACCTTAGGGTTAGGGTTACGYACTAAGGATCATTGAGATCATGTTTCGATCCAACATGATCCAGCACTAAAGGCGTATGAAGGATTAAGGATATAAGGACACGGTCAGCACCACAAAGATAGTATTTCCTTCATAGCTCTTCAGTTGTCAATCTAAGTATTCAGTCTCAGTATATTCTGAATAGCCTCACGGCTTTTGATCATTACTTGCACGGTTGCGATATTGTTCACTCAGCACCTCTGCTACCTTCTTGATAACATAAACCCTCTGACACCTTCTATATACTCACGGGTATTTAGTGTGATCATTACACGATGCMGATATAATTTCTTTTCTTTTTAACGACGTATTTTTAACTTGAAATTAAGTCTTTGATTAATTATTCAGCGTTTCTACGCTYAAAATTTTCGTCTCTAATTAGTCATTTGGAATTTTTATTTAAATCAATACTTAATTAATGTTATATTTTAACCGTTTCTTTAACAAATTCCTTATAGAATCAGGGTTCAACAACGCCATTTGATGTGTTAGCGCCGGCGCCATGAGGTCACCATCGTTATAACCCGTCGCTCGACTAACACCAGCCCTTTTAGCTTTGGTAATATATCCCTAATCCCGGCTTTWATTTTCTGTTTCCCTACCTCCGCCATTGACCAAGCYATTACTACTTTTTTTCTCCTTTCCTCACCCGCCACCGCCGTAGCCATTACAACTTTTCCTCCCCTCCCTTTCTTCTCTTCTCCTCCTCCTCAAGGGGAGGTATGGGAGGCTCCTAGAATTATTAACCTTATCTTCTCGTTATAGGTAAAAAATCTATTACCCTTAACGACCTCTCGTTGCTTAAAATATAATATYTTTGAGTTGTAAAGCGGTACGTAATAATTATCTCCTTAAATCGTGCCATRYTAATATTTATATAAACAAGATAGGGGCTATAGAGCAAACCCACAGCCTCGAGTTGCGGTTTTCAAAGATATATCGCGAGGTCTTTTTAGTGCGTAAGGCGTGAAATTAGTRTATACAGGTTTGYATTCCGGGGTTGTTAATAGATAAGTTTTGCGTTATATATGTTGCATCCRTCGATATAGGTAAATTTATGAGCGATTGTTGTTAAAGCGGAGGTCTTTTATCTCGCTATTGTTGTTACAAATGAATTAATAACGTGTACGTTTCAATTCTGGTGGTTTCAGGGCTATAGGCCGAAAGCTTATTACGTATTTRCTGTTTTTATGGTAAGTTACCCACTTCTTTCATTCGTATCTATAAACGCGACTAATTATTGTATACTTTTCTAATAACCTCTTCGGAGATTTCCAAAAAAATAACTACTTTCGTAATGCCTGAAATAAAATGAGGTTAATTAGTATTAAGCGTTAACCAGTAACTAAATACAACRGAAATTGTTATAACCGCTTGGCGGGCGAGTTTAAATATTTATTACGTAAGCAAGTTCGACGACGTTATTACGCSTTGCTGTAAAAAGAGTAAATACCTCTTTGCGCCCCCTGCATAAGAGTATATAGCCTAAGGCACGGGGTACTCTTTCCAGCGACGACGCTGATGGCAGCGTCRATGATAGTGGTGGCGTTAGTAGCGATAGTGGCGACGATGATGGCAATAGCGACAGTGAAAGAGACGAGTATAAGGACGAAAATAACGTAGCCTCCGCCTCGCCCTTCTCATTCGGCAGCGATTAGCTGCCAACCTTAATATTTGCTTATTTTACATATCTTTAGTATGAATAGCCATACAAAAATAAAATTGCATTAAAAAATTGCAATACAATTAAAAAATGGTAAACGAAAAAGGTGGTTWTATATTACTAAAGCTGTGAATAGTAAATGGAAAAAGAAACAAAATTTTCAAAAGTTACAAATAATGAATGTAAAAAGTGATRATATATTAGAAGTGTTTTTAATGTTTTATTTTGAGGGGACGTACTAAAAACGAGGAATGAAATACCTAATAAGCGTTAGGTCGTGAAACCATTGTAAAAATATTGWATAAAATAGTATTTGTAAATATAAACGCTTTTAATACTCTATTTGGGGCGCTTTTAATTATTATATTTWTTGGGTCTACCTTTCCGTCAATCCATTYAATTTCCTTAATTTCGTGAYGYAGGTATGATTTACAAAAAACTATAATATCGTTTATAGAGATGCTTTTCGTTTATAACCCCGAATTTAGAGTAATATTTTCAAAGGGAAAAGAACTAAGTAAAGAATATTAAAAAGAAAGGTTATAAATTAAAGTTCGAAAWRATTATACGGATTCTTATTGTCATATTAATTTGGAAGATGAATCTTTTAACCATGCTATAAATTTCCGAGGTTAAAACGCTCCYAATAACTTATTTACATTTCGTTAAAATTTAACAAATAACATTAATATAAAAGATGAATCCGTTTCAGGTCGATTTTTCTTCGCCAATAACAATTACAAACTCAATTGAAAAAAATTAATCATCATTATTTGTAAAAGATTATTAAATAAAAACAATTGGCTTTATTCTATATATATTATGTAATATAAAGTGAAGGCCTTGTTTCAAATTACTAATTTACCACTCAATGCGTTTATTAAACGCTTTACATATATCATCCGACTTAGATGCTTTAGGTAGTATAAGACTTACGGATTATAATGAGGGGTAGAAAATTATTGGTACTTCCGTAGTAGAGCTCCATGGACTTTAATTAGCATTCATATAAATCTTATAGGCTTTAAATGAACTTCTGGTATAATTCCGACTTAAAGGGATATAAAGTCACTAGAAAGTCTACCTATAGATATATAGTTAAAATCTTCAATAGCATAGTTAACTGGGTATCTAAACGATGATTCAGAGTATGCCTTTTTTCGTAGATACTGAAAGCATAGCAATGATAAGGATTGCCCAAAACACCTTTTAAATAAGGAACTCATTTACGGAATTACGTATTCCTATTATTGTTACGATATACTATAATAATAATGAGGCTATAAAGTTAACCAAAAACCCTAAATATTACTAAGATACTTGGCAAATACTCCTTAAATAAAACTTTATAAGGGATGAAGTTGAATGTGTTATGATATAAGTTAAATGAGTACCTATGGATTAAAAATTGACCGATGAACTAATAAAGATACTACAGAGGGAAAAACACGAAGTAATGATATAATAGCTTAGCTTAGTTAACTTGAGCTTAAATTAATAGTATCATTTATAAACTTTTGTGTTTTAAGCTACCTTATGTAGTATTTTAGGTATGGATGGTAGAGTGGTTTTGATGTAAACTTTGGATATTGACAATTAGGGATACTATGGAGGTTATCGGTTCAAATTGGACTACATAGGTCTTTTTTCATTTTTCACCTACTGACTTTGTTTTACTTTACACTACGCCTCTTTCACTTTACCCTTTATTTCTTATTTTACTTTTCCTCTTTCCTTTTTGAGTGGACAGTACCTCTTTATGGAGTGTATTGAAATACAACAGGTACAGTTACATTTAATATATACTACAACATGTCACAATAGAGCCAGTCAGTACTTGGTAAAACTACAAGTACTAAACATGTCACAATACTAAATGATAAGGAATTTGTTAGGATGAGGAGAAGTCAGCTGAAGATGATGATATATACTAAAAGCACTAGTATCCACTAATGTAAGAACTAGTATTGACTAGTACAAGAACTTGTACGGAAGATTAGTTAGCTAGAAGCCAACTACCCACACTACTATTTACAAACACTAGGAATTAGTACTTACTAGTATAAACTTGCACTGACTAGTACAGAGTGTGAGGATACACTAGATTATACATCAAGACCTCTGATTTCTTCTCCATGGATTCTAGAATACTTGAATCTATAAGCCTACACAATATTTTCTCATGCAGTAAATTCAACAGTTCTCAAAATATTTAACGTATTCCTCATTATGAATGAAGGGTAATTGTATGTAATACCTTACCCATTTATCTTCGCGTTCGACAACCGTATAATATATTAACCAAAAGCCTTATTTACCCCAAATCCAATACCTTTCAATATTTGCGGGAAAATTATTGAACTGGCTTAAAAATTCTCCTCTTTACATAGCATATTAGTCTTTACCTCAGGTACGAACCTTTTATTAACCTTAATGGTTAGGCCTACCATAGTTATGGTCGATATGATATACGTAAGGGGGTGTTTTTCGTCCTCGTTAAACTTTAAAGCTCGGGGATATATATTAGTTGAATTTGATACCCGATCTGTTACGGTTGCAAAAGAAGACTGTAACTAGCCGAAAAAAACCTTATAAATACCATTAAGGTACTGTAAAGTGTATTTAAACTCTTTGTAACCCGTGATAACTTTCCGAACTTGTTATTATCATATATCTTCGCCAACTTTTATATTACCTATTGCTTATTAAGAAGAAATTAGTCTATTAAATATGGAATAAAAGAGTTGATCTTATTTTTCGCCTCTTTTTTATAATCGCACATATTTACTTATTTAATGATATTCAAGTTTATGTAGGTTTAAACAAAAACTAATATAGTATTTAAAGTTACCTTTAAAACTGTTATAAATCTTTAGAAAGAAAGAGTTATTTGTTAAATACCGAAGGTAATAATCCTTAGTTTAACCGATACGGATACTGGGAAATAACGAGTAAAAGCCTGGCAATTTAACACTCATTTGGCGGTAGATATTGAAAACCAGGCGTAATTTAACGTTAAAAACGTTATATGACTTGTTATTATACTTTTACTTTTTCCTGCAAATCTTAATAAATGAAGTAGTTACCAAACAATACGTATCGATTATAAGGATATTTCGACGGAGAAGGGGAATATATTAATCTTAGGAACCCTTTAAATCCCTCGACTCGTACTTTTCTAGGCATTGGTATTAATAGGCCGATAATAAACTTTAACCGAGTTTAAAGGGAAAAAGCCAATATTTATAACCATAATCGACTCGCTCTTAAAGCTTTTGCTTTTTATTTAATTCACCTACTTAAACTGGACGTGTTAAGGGATTTGTGGAAAGGATACTTAGGGGTTTCTGTGGGGGATTCAATAATACTTCTCTTAATTTTAATAGATGCGTCAAAATTCTTACTTAATTAACCAATAAACTTGAAGGCTTATAGTATATAGGTTAATTAATTTCTACAGTCAATAGTATTGGATCCTTAATTTTACGCGAAAAGATCTGAAAAACTTATTTAGGTTTAGGTAGGTTTTTGCGAACGCATATAAGAGCTTTAAGGAATATTATTGCTAATAATCTCTTTTCTTTTGCCCTTAAGTTTAAAAATACATTCAGTTTCTTCATTAATATCACATTAGTAAAGTACTTTTACCAAATTACTCGCCTTCCCTTTCTTCGCAGGCAAAAAAAAAATCCTCGTTTATGTAATTCAATTTTCATCCTCGTTTTAACTTGCCTATCTGCTATTTTATACATCCACATAATCTATTCGTTGAATTTATTCGCAGAAATTGTTGAAGGCGTCAGGTCCTTACTTAAATCCTGTGGAGTCAAAGTCGAGAATGAAGCGGCCGATATAATTGGTCAAATACTTGTAGATAAAGTCTTTGTTGGTATATGTAAGCTAAAGGTTTTTGTCGTAATGCGTCTAGAAAATAACAACGAGAGCCATAATTACTTTCTTCCTGGTAGAATTAGTAATGGTATCAATTGCAACGCGTTCTGAAACCATCGTAATGAAAACTAAAAGATAAAAGGATAAAAGGAGTAATATAGAGGGGTAAGTAATAGGTTTGCCATCAAAGTTGGTATTTATTAAAATTCGTGGTGCTTAGTCGTTTTTTCTTCAAAGTTTGCAATAGTAGTACCCGCAATAATAGTAGCCACAATAATATTGACTTAGTCGTTTACTAACTTTCCGACTTAGTGATCTTTAAGACTTTCAAACGGTTAATCTCAACGTTTCCAAAACTGTTCCAATAAGGATTTCTGGGTGTTTTTAATACTAGCGATACCGTATCCACTAATAGGTTTCCAAAATAAACTACACAACCTATAAGTCTTCCTTACTTCCTGCCGCTAACAACTGCACAGCGTATAAAATTCCTTTGCAAGAACCTTTCCTTGACCTTTTCCAGACAAAACGAAATAACCGGAAAGTAGCTTCTTCTTCTACCTAGCTTACTAGTACTCAACCTAATAAGCACTAATCAGTATTGGTAGTCCTTTATCATTATAAAGTAGTCGATTCAAATCATTATAGTCAAAGTAACTATTACTACATTGTAATTGATTGTGATGAGTTGTAAGTTCTAGGTTTGGAAGACCGCTAGCCGGTTTGAACGCTGATTTGTATATTAAAATGCTTTGTCCCGTGCCCCACTATGAAGTAGGCACCTACTATACTTAACTTACAGTTAATAAAATTAATGCAGTCAATCCCACAAACTACAATCAATTTGTAGTCAAACAATCAACTAACTATAAGTATAGTTAACTTAATTTTACTACATTCGACTGTAATTTTAATATAAACAAGATTAAATTGATATTATACCAGTTTCACAATGAAAGATTGCTAATATATCTTCGTGTATTAAAAAAGATTATTTTTACGAATATGTATTTGTATTTAAATTTTTAATACTAGTGAATATTCTTAAATCGATTCAGCTACGTGAATGAGTAAATATTTGGTTTATGAGAAAATAGTTACGACGCGAAGTATAATTAACAAGAAATATTTTTACCATTAAAGCAAAAAACCGATACATTGAAAATTATCACTGATATAAATTTATTATATATAATAAAGTCTAGCTACAATTGGGGAAAGCTTCCAAACCTCTTTCCAAATAAGGGAAATTATATCCACTACGTATATAACTATATATAATTATGAAAAAAATTAATAATTTGGCTTTGATATTGGTCTTTCCACTAAGTTCATAAATTCATCCGATTATGAACATCGTTTATTTATTACCTTATCGCAATATTATCAATTAATTTTTCAACGAAATAATACCACCACCTAAGCCAGTTAAATACGAGGAAGATACATTAAATGTCGATAATTGGAAAGTGAAATGAATATTAGCTGAACAAGTGAATATCCGTCATTGTCAAAGAGACTAGATATAATATTTTATTAAATAGAAAGGCTTTACAGCTCAAGACGATAAATTGATACCTTTATTAGAACTAAATTTTTCTGATTTGATTGAAACCTTTGAGAAAGACAATGTTGGGAAAGTTGCTAGAAAATGATATGATATAAACCTTATTTTCTCTTTTTTCCCCCTGCATTTATTGTACTTACGGCGGTACTTGCCTACTTTCTTGTGCTTTCTCACGAGACTTCCTTCTCCCGAGACTGCCTACTTATAAGTCGTGCCTCTCATGAGTACTTACTGTTATAATGGTCTGGTAGATTCCTACTTTTACCTTAGTTTTTACCTTAAAATACAAACTGGAATACCACAATACGTTTGCATGTACACACAATACAATAAATTAGCTTATCAATAGTTTAAATAATCTTCGTTCCTCATAACAATAATTATTTACCCGAGCCAAAACCTACTTTAATTTTATTAATATCTCAATGATTTATTTCAGTTGTAATATTTTTTTCACTTTGTAATACCACATATTACGAATAGCGTTTCATTAAATACCTTATAGCCCCTATGTTTAATATAATACCTTAAAGCGTGTGTTCCACGCAATAATTAAACATTTTAAAGATGTACAAGTGGTTAAATACTTAATTAAGGTCAATGTAGGGGTTTTTACCACTTAAGCGGTATAGAAAGGCATAGTCAACTAATTAGTAAACCATATTAGAAATAATATTTTTTATATCACATAAATTATTTAGGCGTATCGACATCGTTAACAGCCTCTTTAACTTTGAAATTTACAATGGAATTCGAAAAATCCTACTCGGAAATAATAGGGTATTAAATTTAATATATTACCTATTATTTGTAACGGTTAACCAAAAGATAACAAGTTAAGTAACAATTGGGTTTACTATTTATTACGGAGTTTTTAAGGTATTTCAAGGAAAACTATTCCTTATAAGCTAATTATTAACTTCGTATATATCTAGGTAATATCACAGTTATTGTAAATGAGTTTCCTATTGCTTCTTATTAGTCAACATATTATTAATACGAATAAAAAATGTTTGTTAATTCTATGGAATATTGATAATTGTGTAAGGATTCAGTTTTTTCCTTTATTACCGTATTTTTAAGAGTTTAGGCGTGACTTTTTATACCGTTTTCCTGTAATCTTATTTTTAACCTCATAAATAATACTCGATTTCAAGATCGTTGTTAATAGGCTTTACCTAATAAGCCCTTCAATGATATAACGTTATCTATTCTAATTAATTGAGGTAACAGTAGTATTACATAGTTAAGTGGTAGATGTATTTTTTTAAGGTTTAGCATATTACGAGCCTATTTACACACTAATTTATATATCTAATTACTTGATCCGTACACTAATATGAATTTAAGATATATTATATGTAAATTAATAATTAAATGAATTAACGTACAAAACAATATACCTCACTTACAATTCATACAATTAACTTATATTTACTAGTTTCATTACAATTACTACTATTCTAACACGAACAACCTTTCATTTTATGCGTGTACACTAGTATAATCGACCATTCATTTCTAGTAACCTTTAAAATGCCTCCCCGTCCACCAGCCAAACCTTTGTTAATTCCGTATATAAATAAACTTTAATTACTCTTTTTATTCCACGATTCCGAATTCTTACTATATTAATTCCCGTATAATCTGTTTTAGTTACAAATTTATACAAACCTTCAATTCAATCGTATCAGTTACTTTCATCGGCGGCTTTAATTCTTTCAAAATCTTCTAGTTTCTCAGGATATTATTACTTTCGTTTCTAATCTTTGGTAAGTAACTTAAATTTGTTGAATGTACTCTTAATGTAACTTTCAATACGTATAGTCAACTTATCACTATGTATAAAGTTTATTAGGTTTTTTTAAACGTCAATTTTATTATGATTTAAACCGGATTATTTTTATCGGTTATTTACTTAAACTTCTCGATTTCTCCATTTTAATGGGTATTGTAAAATATTATTACTTCAATTATGAAACCTTTTTACTAATTATTCCCAATGTCGATAAATAATAAAATAGTCTTTTATAGTCGGTATAAATTACAATCGAAATAAGTAAAATCATTAACTACTTGATAACGATATTAAAGATTTTGTTAGTAGGCCTTAGATGTTGCAAAGTTGTCGATTCGATTGGTATTCGAAGTAACAGTAGTATTGCATTGGTCAAGTGGTGGATATATTATTCTAGGTTTGGTAGACCGCTAGCTGATATGCACTGTAATTTATATGGCCAATTGCTTGGCCCATGCCCTAAAGTAAATTGCAACGTATTGCACTCCACTTATACTCAATACGGTAAATCTATAGAAATAAATAAATTTAACTTGAAATTTAATATAGTTAACTTTACTATAAGTAAAGTTAACCTATTACACTATATGTAATACTATTCCAACACTGGCAGCTTTTTAGTTTGTGCGCGTACGCCAGTGTGGCTAACTAATCTTTTCGGGTTACTATTGAATTGCCTCCTCGTTAACTAGCTCAACCCCTGTCAATTCCAGTTTACTTTCATACTGAATTGTATCCGATTACATGTAAATTAACCCCATTTGAGCTTAAATATTCCGTTACCCCGAAGTCCGAGTTTATTAATTCCTATCAAAGGTTCTTTCGCTACAAACCTTTATAAGCCCACACTTTAACCGTGCCACTTAAATAAATCACCATCATTAATCCCCTGGTAATCTTCCAGTTTGCCAGTATATCCATCGTTACGTAATCCGGGATTTTTAGGCGGCCTATTAACGTAGCCCTCGATTTGTATGGTTAGTCCATTACTATCTACAAACCTTTTCAGGGCTTTATTCGGCACAGTCTTGTTCATAACATCCGTAGGATTATCTTTGGTATCGATCCATCGGAATTTCTCAATTTCCCTCCCTTTATAGGCTTTAGGAAATATTATTACTTCGATCATTAGGTGTTCTTCGCCAGTAATTCCGAGTTTCGATAGGCATTCGAAAAGGTTTTTTAAATCGATAAAAATTATTACCGGGATAGGAAAAATCTTTAACTACCTAATAATAATTTTAAGGGTTTCCTATGATACTATATCTACATTAAAACCCGTTATTATGCAGTAAATCTTTAAAAACAATACGTTTCGTATAATGCTTTTATATTTAACAGAGTTATAGTAAATTATGTTACCAATAATACTAAATTGGTCCTCCCGTTTATCTCAATTCATAATGGTTATTAAAAAGCCTATTTGTAAAGATTGATCTGTGTTATTAATAAAGGATCCATCCGTAAAAATCATTGACTTAGCCCTTGAAAAGTCGATTAAAATCATATTGATTCCGCAGTCCAAGTTACCTATTTATTATTCGAACCTTTCATTTAGCCGGTTAAAATTCTTATCCGTTGGCGATTATACTTATACCGCAATGAACAAGTCGTTAAAGTATTTCGGTTAATAGAAGATAATAATATAATTACTTCGGGTATATTATTTTAAGTACCGTTAAGCCTTGGATTCGTTAGATTTGTCAATTTTAAACAAAATAGCGCCTTAGTCCTTTTAGCAAAAGTTAAGGCTGGTATCAATACTAAGTATACGGATTTACTATCCATCAAAATGAAGTTGGGTATCCTCCGTTAGTGTCGTTACCGGCTTGTAATTCCAAAACTTGAAGTTTTTTATTGCTTGCTATTTTAATATTATAAAACCAACCGTTCCAACCAAAAGAGTATAATTAATTTATATACTTACTATTCCGAACTCCTTTCTCACTTCACCAGTAAATACGGGTCGTATATTAAAAACTTTATCCTTAGCTGGGATTCAAAATACGATTAATAAGTAGGAAACCACTAAACATCTAATTTAACCAATCCGTATAATAGTTTAATATAACGAATTACCGTGCCTAAGGGGTAAATAATACGGAGTTCCTATAATAGTTTAAATAATAAGATCCGCTATAAATCCGTTATTAATTACGTATAGGCTTATATTATGTCACAGCTATTGAATTTAAATTTGCCATTAGTTTTAGGTATTGAATTTAAATTTTCCTTCGTTTTAGCTAATAAACTTTTTATTGAAAACGATTATTAAACGTTAATCAATTTTTTTCAAATAGTTAACAAATACCTAAAGATCCAGGTTTTGCTTTTATTACCGTATCCTCAAGCGATTAAACATAATTTTTCATATTGCTGTCCCATGGTTTTACCTTTAACTTTGTAAATAATCCTTAATTTAAAGTTCGTAACGTTTGGATTTTAAAGGTTAAAATCGGTTTTCGATACGAATTATATAACCCTTTTATTGGTAGGCCTTAGACGTTGCAACTTTGTTGATTCGATTGGTCGAAGTAACAGTAGTATTGCAATAGACAGATGGTGGATGTATTGTTCTAGGTTTGTCAGACCGCTAGCCGGTCTACACTATAATTTGTATAGCTAATTGCTTAGCCTGTGCCCTAAAGTGAAGTGCAACATACTGCACACGGCTTATATCCAATGCGGTTAGTCTATTATTATAACCCAAGGACCAACTGCAGGTCATGGAATAGGTCAGCGGTCCGCTGCGCTATCAGAAGCCTGATGTCCAACACATCAAGCCAGGGATCTCTCTTATATAAGACCCCAGGGTTAGGGTTGGGACCGCTAGGACCGCAGAGCGGTCCAGTCGATACTACATTGGACCACAGGAAGCGACCAGCGACTTCAGCGGTCTAGTACTGAAGATGGTATGAAGACCATAGGATATAAGGACACGGTTATCACCACATAGATAGTATAACCTTCATAGCTCTTCAGTTGTCAATCTAAGTATTCAGTCCACACACCTGAATAGCCTAACGGCTAGTGATCATTCTACAGCACGAACAAACATCTTCTTGATATTGCACCTTTGTTATCTCTGCTACCTTACTGCTAACATAAACCCCCTAACACCTTCTATTTACTCCCGGGTATTTATTGTGATCATTACATCTCTACAAAGCAATACACTCAACTAGCAGTACAGTCAACTTTATTGTAAGTAAAGTTAAACTACCACACTATATGTAGTACTATTTCAATACTGGCGGCTTTTTAGTTTGTACGCGTATGCTAATATAGTTGACCAATCTTTTTTAGTTACTACTAAATCACTTTCTCGTTAACTGGCTAAACCCCTATTAATTCAAGTTAACTCTCATATTGAATTACACTCAATTTCATGCAAATTGACCTTAATTAACCTTAATTACTCCGTTGCTCCGAAGTTCGAGTTTATTAACTCTTAAAAAAAATCACTTTGCCACAGGCCCTTACAGGTTTTTGTAAAACTTTTTTACAAACTTTTACTTTAACCGTGTTACTTAAACAGATCGCTGTCATTAATCCCTTGGCAATCTTTCAGTTTATTGGAATATTCTTGCCCGCCGTTACATAATCCGGGCCGTTTGGGAGGTTTATTAACGTAGCTTTCGATTTGTATAATTAGTTTATTGCTATTTATAAACCTTTTTAAGGCTTTGTTTAGTGATGCTTTTACTATGGCGCGAACAAAGTTATCTTTGTTATCGATTTATCGGAATTCTTTTATCTTCCTCCCTTTATAAGCTTCGCAAAGTGCCATCACGTCGATTATCAGGCGTTTTTCACTGGTGGTTTCTATTTTCGAAAGATATTAGAAAAGACTCCTCGAGTTATCATAGATCACCACCGGGATAAGAGGAATCTTAAGCTGCTTGGTAATAATGTTAAGAGTTTTCCACATTGCTATACCTACGTCGAAGCTCATTATTATGCCATAGATCTTTAAAGCTAATACTATTCGTATAATACTTTTACACTTGACGGAGGTTTAGCGGATTAAGTTGCCAATAATATTAAACTAATATTTTTACCTGTACTTATTAACAAGGGTTATCAGGAAACCGATTTAAGAAGACAGGTCAGTGTTATTTATAAAGTACCTGTCCGTAAAGATTATTAACTTAGCGTTTAAAAAGTCAATTGGAATTATATTGATCCCTCAATCCAAGTTTTATATTTGCCACTTAAGCCTTTTATTTAACCGGTTAAAGTCCTTATCCGTTGGTATTTGTATTTATGCCGTAATAAATAGGTCGTAAAAGGCTTCCGATTAGCATAAGATAGCAATATAACTACATCAAATACGTTATTCCAGGTATTGTTAAGCCTTAGCCTCGTTACTTTTATTGATTGTAGCTAAAATATCGCTTTAGCCCATTTAGCGAAAGTTAAGACCAACTTTAACACCAATTATCTGGATTAACGATTTATTAAAGTCCAATTGTATGTTTTCCATTAATATCGTTACTGGTTTTCAATTTAAAAACTTAAAGTTTTTAATCGCTTGTTATTTTCATGTTATAAAGCTAGCCGTTTCGACGAAAAGTGTATCATTAATTTAAATACCTACCATATCAAAAAAGAATTTTCGTTACTAATAAATACAAATCGTACGGTAAAGATTTTATCGCTAACCGTAATTTAAAGTACGACTAATAAGTTCAAAACTAGTTGACGCCTGTTTTAATTAATTCGTATGGTGGCTTGATATAACGTCTTACTGTGTTTGGAGAATGAATGGTATGGAGTACCTATAGCAGTTTTAGTAATACGATCTGTTATAAATTCGTTGCTAATTACGTGTAGGCTTTCGTTATATCACGGCAATTGAACTTAAGCTTGCCTTTAGATTTATCTAATAAACTTATCATTAAAAATACTATTAAACGTTGGTTGATTTTTTAAATCGTTGGTAATTATATAAAAATTTAATCTTCGCCTTGATTACTGTATCCTTAAATATTTAAACGTAATTTTTCATACAGCCGCCCCATGGTCATACTATTAACTTCTTAAATAATCCTTAACTTGAAAATCGTAACGTTTAGATTTTGGAGATTGAAGTCAGCTTTCAATACGAATTATACAACTTTTCGAATTAATAGGCTGTTAATTTTGACCTTGTAAATTTCCTCAAAAGATTTACCGAAAGTTTTAATAATCCCTTGTACTCGAAGCTTTAATGTCAGGTTTTCGTCGTCCTTCTTTTTCCTACTTACTTAAATAGTATTGTAAATGCGTCCCAGTATATATTCCTCCTCTTTAAGGTTTTTCTTCTTCGAGGATCGTCTACGCCAGTAACGTTTTATCGACTTATCGATAACGGGTAAAAAAATTTCGTGTTAGTTGGGTCGTTTGGTTTAAAGAGCTTAAAAGTCTTCATCTTTAGTATCCCTAATATAAGGCTTAACCTATATGGTTCAAAAGGATATAAGACCGTTAATCGTTTTCATAATTACTTTGAAGTTTACAATACTTCATATTTTGTATAAGCCCTTCTATTTATCCGGCTTTCGCTATCGAGGACTTCGCTTTGTAAAGGTCAAGTAAACAAGTTGATTGTTCACGGTTAATTTTTGGTATTAAGGGCGTTATTAACCTAGCGACGTGCTGATTTTCTTCGTAGTTTCCTTAAAGCTTTGCTATAAGCCGTAGCACGTTTCTAAATACTTACCGATGGCAAAGATTCACTCGTTGGGCGTAATTACGTTTTAAAGACTAAAAGTGTTAACACTAAGCCGTTAGAGCCTATGGTGTTGTTAAGGCCTTTTACTACTATTTGTAAACTTGTTTCCGGATTCATAAAGATTTTAATTTCCAACATAAGAATATTATACGCTTGGCAAAATAAGGTGTATATCCTTTTAACCTTCCCAATATTCTAATAAGCTTTCACAAATACCTATTATCATGATATCTTCCTAAAATTCCACCGCGGCAAAGTTTGTACCGGTATTATAAATAACGAAGTTAGGTAAACCTAGGTACATGTTAATCTATAACATCTTGAACTTTTTATATATGTTTTGTACCGAAAGGGACTTTGAATACTTAGCCCTATAAAAAAGGTTACGGAATTAATAACATGAAAAATTAGGGGCTTATTATTTAAATAAAATATATTAATAAAAATTCCTAATTAAAATACATATCGTCGTTTAGTGTAAACTTAATTTTCCCGGTGGCCTAGGCATACGTTTACCATCAAATATAAAGCCTTTTAATAACTTTTCAAATAAAGTATTCCATATCATTATACCTTACGGACTTTAAAAATTTGTAAATCTTATTAACGGCTAAATAGTTAAAGTACCGGTATAGTTAACATATTTCTAACTTTATTAAGCGTAATACTATTGTTTCCAGGCCTGAAGGATAAAATTATAAGTGTTTTCACTTAAGGGCGAGTAAAAACCTTTACTCATTTTTAATCAATTAATCTACATTAACGTCGACATTAACGTCGAGAGTCTTCATATCTTCCAAACAAAAAAGGAAAGAGGTAAGGGACTTGAAGATGTAAAACATAATTGTTTTCACAATATTTAAAACTACCGTTATATCTAATAACGATAATTGTTCGCCAGAGATAAATCTAACTTTAGCCTTATTAACATCGTGACGATTAATCTTAATAGTTATAGTTCTTTCCCTCCATAGTACTATATATTACGAATAGCCTCCTGTTAAATATCTTGTTGACACTATATTTGGCATTATACCCTGAAACGTATAGTTCGCGTAACGATCGCGAATTTTAAAACTATATAAATAGTTATGGGTGTGGTAAGGATAAAGGTATAAAGGTCTTCACTATTTGAACTATATAAAAAGACGTAGTTAAGTAATTACTAAGACGTACCAGACATAATATCTTCGCTATTAGATTTATTTAAAAGTGTTAATGAAGACGTTAACTAGTTTATCGCTTTTCATGTTTACGATTTAATATAAGTAATATTATTTCGAAACAATAGAGTATTGTGCGTAATATATTGCTTTTATATTATTACACTCAGCGGGGGGGTACTGACTCGACTAACAAGTAGACGTTTTACAAATCCAATATTTTTTACCACTATTACAACGATAGTACTTACGGTTTACAAATTCGCCTAAATTTTATTAGCGTTAACATAATTGTTACCTTTGATCTAAGATTAAAGTCGATAGGCCAAACTTTAGACGTTATAAACGCCAATATTTGCGGTTGACGTAGTTAACCATCGTAAGGTCTTCTTTAACTACATCAAGGAATTTGCGAACTTGGGAGTATATATTAAGCGAGTTTAGTGTACGTGCTATTACGGTGGTAAACGAAAAGTGCAGCTGGTTAAAAAAGCCTTCGCAAGTGGTATTTAAACGTTATAAGGCTTATTCGAACTTATTTACTCCTGTAACTACTGCACGTACCTTTTCGTGAAGTGTAGCCTCGCTAACGTAAGCTTTCCTTATTACTTTTTATCATAATATCAACTTTTCAATTATTTAGTTCAATATGTTTATTAGTATTTCCTCCTTTTTTTTTTTTTTGCTTTTATTATAGTTTACCTCGTAGTTTCCAGTTTGTATAGCATTACATAAGGTAGACGTTGTACTCGAAGTAGTCTTTTATAACATCGTAAATTTTACGAAATGTCGTGGCGTTAGTTAGAAATGGTAGGTAATAGTCTTTGGCGTATCCTATGAAAATTCCGGAAAACAGTAAGTGAAAATTAAAAGGAAAAACCTCCATACATTTGAAAATGTATAAAAAGGGTATTATCTTAATATATAAAAGGTTATACGGCTTTCCGTTATACTTTTCTATATTATTTCAAATCTTAGTGAAGTCTATAAAGACTTTGTAATTAATATTAACCATCTTAATAGGTCTTGGAAAAAAGTTATAATAATCGTCTCAACTGTAAATAGTATTTTCTAGAGGTTTAAACTTTGGGGATTTTACGGCACGGCGTTAAGGGTAATTACGAGTTTCCTAGCCGGAGGGTTAAAGTCCTATGGTAGGACCTATAATAGGCTCCCGTACGTAGGCAAACGTAAACGGGAAAGAGTTTTAAAGGGTTTAACGACTAAATTTCTAAGGGGCGAAAGGTATTTAAAAATTTAAAAGGCCTAACGATTTTTTTTAATTAACTAGTGTAAAACTCTAACGTTAATACCTTGAGCCGCTTTAGAGGTCTTTTCTTTACGAGTTTTACCACTGCTAAAGGCGTACTTCACGTTATTATGTAGTGGTAGTAGGCTACTAATCAGGTTCATATACTTATCTTCCACGCATAAAGATACTTAACTTAGTTAAGGGTGGAGGGGAGGTTTTATGAATCTCATATAAGGGCGTTAAGGTTTTTTAACGCCCTTTCCTTCAGGCTGTGAGTTTTAGAAGCATTTTTTAAGTTAGGCTAGGTTAAAAAGAGTTTTTACTAAATTGGTAAAACTCTTTTCTAATACGTACATCCCTCGACGTTTGAGCTTTTCTTTTAATTTTAACTTAACACCTTTTTATATATTTTTTCACATGTCAATAGTCCAGTCATCAAAGAACTTATAATACTTGGGAAAAGCGCGGCTGTCGCGGTTACATTTTTCGCTACCGTTTTAATTAACGATATAATAGCCGACGAAGTTGGTAAAATTTCCTTCAGTTAAGTCTTCATTAACATTTTTTCCCTAAAAGTTACTATTATAGTTTTTAATAAAGACAAATCCAAGTACTTTAAGTTCTTTTTTCCTCTTGGGGTTGGTAATTACTTCAAATTAGGCGTTAATAGTAGATATCTTAAGGTTTTAGCTTGTATAGAACGTGTAAAGCGTGTAGGGCGTATAGAATGAAACACTTGACATTTTGGCGTGAAGTTGCGTGGAAACTTGGCGACTTAGCAGTTTGGTGTGAAGTCGTACGATATGGCTTTCTCAATACGACTTGGTATTTTAGCTTAGAGAAGCGAACTTAATGATTAAGGTAATATAAGGAGTAAAAAGAGTGAAGTATAGGCAGAGGTTTGGTGTAAAAGGTAAGGTCAGAAATCGTTATTAATAGTAAAAAGCGAAGATTATTTGTTATAAGTGGTAGGATTTGGTCGTCTTTCTATAGTAGTAACACCCGTAGTAATACTTATTTAGCCGTTTGCCCATTTGCTAAACTTTCAAACTTCTAACAGTTGATTTTAACGTTTTTGAAAAGACTTGATAAATATTTTTTGGTGTTTTTTAGTAGCGATACCATAGATTACTTTATAATTTCCGTTATGGACTAAGGCAACCCAAAAGTCGTCTCTGTTTTACTGCCGTTATAAACTAGCGCAATACTAATAGAAGCCCTTTGTAAAAATCTTTCCTCTACCCTAACCGCCATTTTTAACGTAAAACGTAACCGGAAAGTAGCTTTTTCTTTTACTTAGCTTATCTGTACATAACCTAATAGGCAAGCAAGCACTGATTAGTGTTGGTAAGCCTTAGACGTTATAATGTTATCGATTCGATTAGTCGAAGTAACAGTAGTATTGAAGTAGTCAGATGGTGGATGTATTGTTCTAGGTTTGGCAGACTGCTAGCCAGTCTGCACTGTAATTTTTATGGCCAATTGCTTGGATCGTACTCTAGAGTGAAGTGCAGCATACTGCACACAACTTACACCCAATACGGTAAGTCTCTGCAAAGCAATAAACTCAACTTGCAGTACAGTCAACTTTACTATAAGTAAAGTTGACCTACTGCACTGCACGTAGTACTATTCCAACACCTTTAAATTATTAGGCCGTTTATTTTGACCTTATTACTTTCCTTAAAGGGTTTACTAAAGGTCTTGATAATTTTTCACGATTAAAGCTTTAATATCAAGTTTTCGTTACCCTTTTCTTTCCTGCTTACTTAAGTAGTATTGCAAATATAGCCCAGTATATATTCCTTCTTTTTAGTGTTTTTCTTTTTCGTAGGTCGTCTGTATTGGCGGCGTTTTATCTGTTTATCGATAACTGGTAGAAGAGGTTCATATTTACTCGGACGTTTAACCTAAAGGGCTTAAGGGTATTTATTTTTAATTACCCTAATATAAGACTTAACCTAAGTAATTCGAAAAGTATAGGACCGTTAATATTTTCAACAACTATTACGAAGTTTACGATATTTATTATCTTATACAGGCTTTTCTATTTACCCGACTTCCGCCATATGAAGACTTCATTTTATAACGGCAAAGAAAATACGTCGATTGTTAAAAGGCTGTTTCTAATATTAAAGACGTTACTAATCTAGCGGCGTGCCGACTTTCTTCATAATTCTTTTAAAGCTCTATAGTAAGACGTAATACGTTTTTAAGTATTTGCCGAAGACAGATATTAATTCGTTAAGTATAGGTATACTCCAAATATTAAAAGCGTTGGCATTAAGCCGTTAGGGCTTACAGTATTATTAAAGCCTTTTACTGCCATTTATAGACGTACCTTCGGATTTGTAAATATTTTAATCTCTAACGTAAAGATATTATACGTTTGGCGAAGTAAGGTGTATACCCTTTTAACCTTTCTAATACTCCAATAATCTTTTATAAGTACTTTTTTTATACTGGATACCTGTTATCTTAGTATCTTTCTATCTTTTTACTGCGGCAAAGTTAGTATCGGCATCGTAAATAACGACGTTAAGTGAGCCTAAATACGTATTAATTCATAATATCATTCACGTTTTCCACATATTCTTTTCTGATTTTTTTTTTAAAAAAAACTTAGCCATATAAAAAAAGGTTGCGGAATTAACGACGTAAAGAAATAGGCTTATTATGCAAGTAAAATACATCGACGAAAATCTAGTAGTGAAAATCCTTATCATTTTTTAACGTAAACTTAAACCTTTGAGGGGCTTAGATATATGTCTAGTAATAAAAATAATCTTTTAATAGCTTTTAGGGTAAAGTATTCTATATTATTGTACCTTACAGATTTCAAGACTTTATATAACTTGTTAACGGCTCAATGATTCAAAAGTTAGTGTAATTAACGTATTTTAGGCTTCGTTAAATTTAAAACCGTTATTTCTAAGCCTTAAGGATGAAACTATAGGTTCCTCTATTTAAAAGCAAATAAAAACCTTGATTCATTTTTAACCAATTTATTCGCGTTAACGTCGACGTTAACGCCAAAAGTCTTTGTATCCTCTAAAAAAAGAAAAGGGTTAGGGTAATGAAGGATATAGAACGTAATTACTTTCATAACAGTTTAAATTACCGTTATTCCCAATAATGATGATTATTCGCTTAGGTCAAAGCTAACTTTAGCTTTACCAATATCGTAAAGATTAATCTTAATAGCTATAATAACTTCTCTCCACAACTCTATATACTACAAATAACCTCCTATTAAATGCTTTACTACCCCTATATTTAACATAATACCTTAAAACGTATGGTCCGCATAACTATCGCAAATGTTAAAGTCATATAAAGGATTATGAGTTTAATTAGGGTAAAGGTAAGGGTATTTACCACCTAGACAATATAGGAAGGCGTAGTCAGCTAATTATTAGACCGTATTGAAAATAGTATTTTCGTATCATTTAATTTATTCAAGGGCGTTAGCGTTGTTCATTAGCTTATCGCCTTTAAAGTTTATAATTTAGTTTCAGTAATTTTGTTCCTAAGCAATGAAGTATTAAACGTGGTATACTGATTTCCTATTATTACGTTCGTCAAGAAGGCGCCGAGTAAACTAGTAGCCAGACTTATTACAAATCTAATATATTTTGCCATTATTACGACGATAGTGTTGGCGGTTAACAGGTCCGCTTAAAGCTTAGCTTTATTAGCGCCAACATAGTTGTTACCTTTAATTTAGAACTGAGGTTGATAGACTAAACCTTAGGTATTATAGACACCCATACTTCCGGTCGACGTAATTAACCACCGTAGGGTCTTCTTCATTTACATTAATAAAGTTGCTAGCTTAAAGGTATATATCAAGCGAATTTGGTATACAAGCTATTACTATGGCAAACGAAGAACGCAATTAGCTAAAAAAAAGCCTTCGCATGTGGAATTTAGGCGTTATAGAGCGTATTCTAACTGGTTAACGTCCGTAACCACTACTCTAACCTACTTGCGAATTATAGCTTCGCTAACGTATGTTTTTCCCATTACTTTTTAATATAATATTAACTTATTAAATATCTAATTAAGGACGTATATTAGTATTTTCTCCTTTTTTTTCTTCACTATCATTATAGTCTACCTCGTAATAGCCTAATCTATATAATATTGCGTAAGGTAAACGTCTTATTCGAAGTATCCCTTTATTCTATCGTTAATTTTGCGAAAAATAGTAGCTTTAATAAGGAAAGTCAAGTAATAGTATTTAGCATGCTTTATAAGGATTCCGGAAAACAGTAAGTGAAAACGTAAAGGGAGAACCTTTATCTATTTACAAATATTTAAAAAGGGTATTATCTTGGAGTTAAAAGGATTATAAGACTTTCTGTCATATTTCTCTACGTCGTTTTAAATCTTAGCGAAATTCGTAAGGAGTTTGTAATTAATATTAACTATCTTAATAGGTTTTAGGGGAAGGTCGCAGTAGTTATCCTAGCTTTGAAGGGTATTTCCTAACAATTTAAGCCTTAAAGCTTCCGAGTCACGGTATTAAGGGTAATTGTCAGTCGCCTAGCCCAAGGGGTAAAACCCTATAGTAGGATCTGTAATAAGCTCTCTCGTGTAGGCAAATCTAAAAAGGAAAAGGTTTTTAAAGGTCTTGGAGATTAAATTATTAAAGGTTAATGGGTATATCAAGGTTTTGGGGGGCTTAACGATCCTACTACTGGACTGGTATAAAACGCTAACGTCAATACCTCTAACCGTGTTAACAGCTATTGTTTTATATACCCTGCTGCCGCTATAGGCGTATTCCGCGCTGTTACGTAAGGGTATTAAATTATCTAACAGGTTAATGGGTTCCCTATCGCTAACTAGTAAAAAGTCCTAACTTAGCTGGTAAGAGTGAATAAGGGGTTTCTTGGATTGCGTATAAAGGTGATACGGTTCCTTAACATCTTTTTCCTTTTGTTATGGCTTTTTAAAGCATTTCTAAAGCTAGGCCAGGTCGAAAAGTTTTTACGCCAGCTTTATAACACCTTATAATGGTATATAAACTCCTTATAGTTTCAGTTTTATTTTAACCGTTAACTTAATTACCTTTTAAATTAACATTTACATGTTAACAGTTTAGTCGCCAAAAAGGTTACAGAAGTTGCTAAAGGCGTGGTCAGAATCTTTAATATTTCCATACTTAACGATGTAATAGCCGACGAAGTTGGTAAGATGTTTTTCCAATAATTTTTCATCGACATCTAGTACCTAAAAGTCGTCGTCGTAAAACTTAGTAAAAGCAGTTCCGAAGGCTCTAATTGCTTCTTTCCTTTCTGAATCGGTAATAACTTTAAATTGAACGCTAGCGGTAAACATCTTATCGTTCTGACTTGTGTAGGATGTATAGGGCGAGGGGATTAGTAATCTTGGGCGTAGAGACTTGGTGTTTTGATGTGAAGTTACGTGGAAACTTGTAAATTTAGCGACTTGGTTACTTGGCGTAAGGTCACGCGACGTGGTTTTCTTAGCGCTACTTAATGAATCTTGTTGTTTTCGCTCAAATCAGCGAAATTGACGATTTAATTAATGTAAAGGAAGTGAAAAAGAGTAAAGTAGGGGCAGAGGTTTAGTGTAAAGGGTAAGGTTGAAGCTTGTTGTTAGTGGTAGAAGGAGAAGGTTATTTGTTATAAGCCGTAAGATTTAGTCGTTTCTACAGTAGTAGCACCTGTAATAATACTAACTTAGTCATTTGCCAACTTGTCGTTTAAGACTTCTGATAATCAGTCTCAACGTCTTCAAGAAGTATCAATAAAAATTTCTTAATGTTTTTCAATAGTGATACCATCGCTAACTTTTATATTTCCGTTGTGAAACAGACATAGCCCAAAATTCTACACTGTTTTCCTGCCGTTGTAAGACTGACAAAGTAATAATAGAGGCCTTTCAAAAGAATCTTTCCTCTACCCTAGCCGCCGTAGCCGTAGAACGTAACCGGAAAGTAGCTTCTTCTTTTACTTGGCTAATTTTTTCTTAAGCTAATAAGTAAGCACTAATTAGTATTGGTAGATCTTAGACGTTGCAACGTTGTCGATTCGATTGGTCTTCAAAGTAACAGTAGTATTGCATTCGTCAAGTAGTAGATGTATTATTTTAGGTTTGAAAGACCGCTAGCTAGTCTTCACTGTAATTTGTATGGCCAATTTCTTGGCCCATACCCTAAAGTGAAGTGAAGCATACTGCATTCAACTTACACCCAATGCGGTAAGTTTACATAAAGCAATAAACTCAACTTTTAGTTTAGTATGGTAAACTTTAGTGTAAGTAAAGTCGACATACTGCACTGAATGTAATACTATTCCAACAGTAAAAGATAATAATAACAAAGAAAAGAAGAGGAATAAATACAGAAAATGTTTTTAATTAAATATTTAATAACTTAATATTATGTTAACAAGTAATGAGAAAAGCCTATATTAGTAAAGTTACACTTCTTAAATAGGTACGAGTAATTTTCATAGGTGTTAACGAGTTTAAATACATCATATAACGCTTAGATACCACCTGTAAAAGCTTTTAACTAGTGAAGGTCCTTTTTTACGACCGTAATAATACGTACGACAAACTGACTGAATATATACCACTAAGCTAATGATTTCCGATATATGGATAAAAAAGATTATATTATGGTATATTACGTTGATAGTAAATATGAGCGGCTCGAACGTTTAAAATATGGTTCAATATCCTCGGACTAAAGAGTTACAACATTATTAACATGTTAAGTAAAACTTAAACTTACCTATTAACCGTAAAAGCTATCGTCGTAATAGTGGTAAAAGATATTAGATTTGTAATAAATCCGGCTACCAATTTATTCATTATCTTTCGATTGAACTTTATAGGTAATAAGAAATATATTAGACCTAATACTTCACTACTTCTGAATAAAAATATCTTAACTATATCGTAAACTTTAAAGATAAAAAGGACTTTAACGATAACGATACACCTAAACAGGTTACGTGGTATAACGATATTGCTTTTAACGCGGCCTAATAACTAGCTAATTGTATATTTCGATACCGTTTAAATAGTAAAAAATCTTTATCTTTACCTTAACTAAGCCTTTAACCCCTCATATACCTTTAACATTTGCGATCGTTACGCGGATTACAAGTTTCCAATTATTAAACTAAATATAAGGGCAATGGGGTACTTGATAGGAGGCTATTCGCAATACATAATATTAAGAGGGAAAAGTACTATTATTACCGATATTAATGGTTAAAATTCTAATAAAGCCAAAGTTAAATTCATTCTAGGTGAATAACTTTTGTTATTAGAGACAATGGTAATTTAGACTATTATTAGGTTAATTAAATTTCATATCCTAAGGTTATTTGCCCCTTTTCCTCTTTATTCAAAAATATAAAAACCCTTGACATCAATATTAACTTTAATGTTAATTAGTTAGTTAAAAATATTTAAAGGTTTTCTTTTATTTGTAAGTAGTGTTATTTGAGTTTTATTTTTAAGACTTAAAGATAACGGTTTTAAACTTAACGAAGTTATAAATACGTTAATTACATTAGCGCTTTAATTACCCAGCTGTCAAGAGGCTATATAAAGTTCTGAAGTCTGCAAGTTATGAAAATGTGAAATATTTTGCTTTAAAGGCTATGAAAAAGCTTTACCATTATTTTCAAATGTATAATTAAGCCCTTCGAATATTGAAATTTGTGTCAAAATATTATAATGACTTTAATTATAAGATTTTTATTAACGTATTCCACTTAAATAATAAGCCTATTATTTATATTATTGACCTTATAACTTGCTTTCACGACGCTAAATTTCTAAAGTCTTTTTCGGCAAAAAATATGTGGGAAACGTTGAAAATATTATGGATTGACACGTATTTCGACCTACCTAACGTCGTTGTTTTTAATACCGGTATTAACTTGACGAAGGCAAAGATTTAGATATATATTAAAATAATGGTAACTTAATACAAAAAAATACATGTAAAACTCCATTAAAACATCGGAAAGGTTACTTTCTTGTGATTTCTCACGAGACTTACTTCTCTCGAGACGGCGTAATTATGAGTAATCCTTCTCATAAGTATTTACTATTATAATGATTTGGTAGATTTCTATCTTTAGCTTAGTTTTTACCTTAAAATACAAACTGGAATACCATGATAAGTTTGTATATATAAATAATACAATAAATTGGCTGATTAATAATTTAAATTGTCTTCGTTTCTAATAATTATGATTATTTACCAGAGTTGAAGTTTACTATAGCTTTATTAATATCTTCACAATTTATTTCAATCGTAATAATTTTTTTCATTTTGTAATATCACGTATTACTAATAGCTTTCTATTAAATACTTTATAGCTCTTATTTCTAACATAATGCCTTAAAACGTATGGTTTTCGTAATAATTACAAATGTTAAATATATATAAAGGGTTAAATATTGAATTAAGGTAAATATAGAGGTTTTTACCACTTAAACAGTATAGGAAATTGTAATCGACTAGTCATTAAACCGTATTAGAAATAATATCTTTATACCAAGTAACTTATTGAAGCATATCTACATTATTAATAGCCTCTTTACCCTTATAATTCATAATGTAATCTAAATAATTTTACCCGAAAATAATAGGGTATTAAATGTAATATATCACTCATCATCTATAACAGTTAACCGAAAAGTGATAAGTTAAGTAATAATTGGATATATTATGTATTACGGAGTGTTTGAAGTCTTTTAAGGAAAACTATTCTTTATAAAGTATTTGTTAATTTTGTATATATTTAAGTAATATTACGGTTATTGTAAATCAGTTTTCTATTAATTATTATTAGTAAACTCATTATCAATGCGAATAAAAAATGTTTGCTAATTTTTTGGAATGTTGATAATTGTGTAAAGATTTAGTTTTTTTCCTTATTATCGTATTTTCAAGTTTTTAAGCGTGAATTTTTATACTCTTTACCTGTAGTCTTACTTTTAACCTCGTAAATAATAATAGATTTAAAGATAGTAGTTAATAGGCTTTACCTAATTAGTCTTTAGACGATATAACGTTGTTAATTTAAATTAATAGAGGTAACAATAGTATCACGTGCTTAAGAGGTAGATGTATTTTTTCAAGGTTCAGTATACTTTTAGTCGATTTATATATTGATTTATGTGACCAATTAATTTGCATGTACCCTAATTTAAATTTAAGACATATTATACCAAAGTTTACAATTAATACAATCAATCCATAAAACAATACATTTAACTTGTAATTAATACAATTAAATTATATTAACTAGGTGTATTACACCTAATACTATTCTAATACTAATAGCTTTTTATTTTATATACGTATACCAGTATAATCGACCATTTATTTCCAACAACCTCTTAAATACCTCCCCGTCGATCGGCTAAACTCCTATCAATTCCGTATATAAATTAACTCCAATTACCTTTTTTACTTCACGTTTCCGAACTTTAACTTTATTAACTCCCGTATACAAGTATTTCGTTACAAATTTATATAAACCTTCATCTTAACCGTATCAATTACTTTTGTTGCCGGCTTCAATTCTTTGAAAATCCTCCATTTTCTCGGGATACTATTACTTTTCTTTTTAATCGTTATAAATTAACTTAACTTTTTTAAATGACCTTTTAATTAACTTACGATACGCATAGCTAACCTATTACTATTTATAAAAATTGTTAAGTTTTTTTAAACATCAATCCTATTATTATTTAAACCGAATCATTTTTACCGGTTATATACTTAAACTCTTCAATTTCCTTATTTTCGTAAGCATCGCAAAATATCATCACTTCAATTATAAAATCTTTTTGCTAATTATACCCGATTTCGACAGGTATTAAAATAGTCTTTTCGATTTTATATAAATTACAACCGAAATAAGTAAAATCATTAACTACTTGGTAACGATATTAAAGGTTTTCTACGATTTTATAATAATATTAAAACCGACTATTATACCGTAAACCTTGGTAACCAGAATACTTTATATAATCCCTTAATATTTAATGTATGTCCAATATATTAGGTTGTCTATGATTCAAAATTAATCTTTTTATTACCTATCATTATTAACGATCGTTATACGGACTCTAATTTATTATGATAGATTCGTATTATTAATTGAAAAAACTATTCGTAAAAATTATTTACTGAGCCTTTTACAAATCGATTTACACTATATGAATACCCCGATCCATATTTTTTATTTCCTAATTTATTTTTTTATTTCATCGATCGTAATCTTCATCCATTAGGTTTAATATTTATACCCCAATTATAAAGTTGTAAAAGGCTTTTAATTAGCATAAAGTTACGATATAACTTCTATAAACTTGTTAATTTAGATATTTCGTAACCTTAATTACGTTAATTTTATTCATTGTGGCCTAGTTAACGTCTTATTCTTTTTAATAAAATCCAAAACAAATATTAATATTATCAACACCATATTCACAGATTGAAAATCATTTAAAATCTAAATATTTTCCCTTAGCCAAAGTTACAACCGGTCTATGGTTCCAAAAATTCAATTTCTTCATCGTCCAATATTTCTATACTATGAAACTAGTAATTCCGACGAAAAAAATATCGTTAATATATACTCTTACCAATCTAAAATTTAAATTTTACGTAATTAATGAATACAAATCGTAAATTAAATATTTTATATCCATCTATTGATTAATAATACTTTCAGTGTAAAAAGTAAACTTTACTAACAGTAAAGTTAATTACATCAATTAAACGTTTAGTATATTAACTGTAAGTTCAGTATAATATACGCTTATTTTATACTAGGGTACAGATTAAGCAATTAGTTATATGAATTACTATACAAATTAACAAGCGGTTTACCAAACCTAAAATCATATATCTATTACTTAACTACGTAGTACTACTATTACTTGGACCAATCATATTAACAACTTGATAACGTTCATAATCCTATAAATACATATTAGTTTTTATTAAATTGATTACAAATAAGCTAAGTAAAAGAAAAGGCTATTTTCCGATTACGCTTTACAAAAGTCAAGGTAACCGAAATGTTTTTACAAAAAGCTTTTATTTTTACGTCGGTTGTTTACAACAATATATAAAAGAGACTTTTGAAATGTATCGATTTTTACGGTGATCCAAAGGTGATAACGGTATCACTAACATTGAAAACACTAAAAAATCTATAAGAATTCTTTTTAAAAAGCTTTAATGTTAACTTTTAAAAGTCTTAAGCGAAAAGTTAGAAAACAGCTAAATTAGTACTATTACGGGTACTACTACTATAGAAATAACTAAGTTCCAAGGTTTATAACTTTTTAATTTTAACTTTTAACCTTTATTAATAATAAAAGACCTACTTCCTTACCTTTTATATTAAGCTTTTTTACCTACTTTGCTTTTGTTCCCCTATACTAATTCATTTTCCAAAATCACTACTTTAAGCGAAAATACAAAAAATTGCTAAGTCGCGTCAAAAAAAGCGAAATAGCGCGACCTAACGTCTAATTGCCAAGTTTCTACGCGACTTTACGACAAAATATTCAGCTTTTTCACCTGAACCTAAATTTTAAGATAACTTTCAATTAACAGCAAATAAAGGATATTAAAGACTTCAGATCCCTTTATCTTACCAATTTCAACTAGTTACTTTAAGAAAGAGATGCCTATAAAACTTCTTTTAAAAACAATTCACCAATTATATCGGTTTGTATATCTTCGAATCTAATATTGGCGAAAGGTTCGGTCGTTACGTCCTCGCCTTTTAAGATTTCCGTAAGCTTTTCAACCATTTAACGATTAATATATAAAAAAATTCTAAAGAGGTATTAAAGCCAAACTGAAAATAGAGGTTGACCGTTGTAACTTGTATATCCCAGAAAAAAAAACTTATTACAATCAAGAAAACCTTTTTTCACATTAATTTAACAAAGATACCCCCTTTAAAATCTTAATTTTCTAGACCCTCAAGGGAAATGGAAAGTGGTTAATAACTTTTAACCACCTTATATACGTTATGAAGTATCTTTTTAACCTTAAATTAGATTAAGTCTTTTTACGCATTAACAATAAAAAACCTGTTAATTTCTTTGGCAACCTAATACCTTTATGCAATAACGTGGAGTACGCCCTTAACAGCGGTAAAACGCGTGAAGTAAAAGCTACCAACATAGTAAGAAGTATTGATACCGGCGCTATACGGTTAATAAGAAAAAATCGTAAAATTATTTAAAATCCCTCCTACGGCCAAGTTCCCTTTACCCCTAAAACCTTTAGTTAAAATCTCTAAGTTTCTTAAAACGAAGATTTGCATGGTAAATACCCCTACACGCGTAAGCCTATAACAGGTCCTACTATATGACTTTACTCTTCAGTTTAGACGACTGGTAATTACCCTTAATACTACAACTCAAAGGCTCCAAAAACTGCGTATAATATCTTTACGGATGCGAAGGTACGTTTATAAATAATAATAAAAGTCCTTAATAATATTATAGGCATTAACGGCTTAGTTTTAACGCTTTTAGGTTTGGGAGTGTACCTACGCCTAATAAGTAAATCTCCGCCCTCGGCAAGTACTTAGAAACGTATTGCGGTTTATAGTAAAGCTTTGAGAGAATTATAAAGATAATCGATACTCCGTTAAATTAGTAACGCTCCTAATACCAGAAACGGCCTTTTAATAATCGACGTGTTTGTTTTGCCGTTGTAAAATAAAGTTCTCGTATGGCAGGAGTTGAGTAAATAAAAAGGATTATATAAGATATTAAGTATCACAAACTCTAAAGTAGTTGTTAAAACTGTTAACGGTCACATATCCTTCCGAATCACTTAAGTTAAGCCTTATATTAAGGGTACTAAAAATAAAGACCCTTAAGTGTTTTAAGCCAAACGATCGAATCAATACGAACCTCCTCTATCCATTATCGATAAGCCGATAAAACGTCGTGAGCGCGAACGACCTCAGAAGGATAAAAACGTTAAAAAAAAGGAATATATACCGGTGCGTATCTATAATACTGCCTGAGTAAATAAGAAAGAAAAGGATAACAAAGACTTGGTATTAGAACTACAAGCGTAAGGGATTATTAAAACTTTTGATAAACCTTTTAAGGAAAGTAATAAGGTCGAAATTAATGGTATACTGATTCTATGGATTATAAAATTCGTGTCGAATACCGACTTTAACCTTTAAGACCTAAACTTTACGATCTTTAAGTCGAGAATTATTTACGAGGTTAAAGGTAAAATTACGTGGCCGCTGTACGAAAAAATCACGTTAAATTGCTTAAGAATACGGTAATAAAATTAAAGATTAAATCCTTAAGTAATCGCTAACGATTTGAAAGATTAGATAACGTTTAGTAATTACATTAGTAATAGGTTTATTAACTAAAGTTGAACGTAAATTTACACTTTATAACCGTAATATAACGCAAACCTATACGTAGTTAACAATGGATGTTCTGCGGATCGTATTATTAAAATTATTATAGCAACTCCATGCCATTTACCCTTTAACTACAGTAATATATTATATTAAGTTACTATACGGATTAGTTCAAGTGAGCGTTTACTAGTTTTTAATTTATTAGTCGTATTGTAAATAACAGCTAGCGATAAAATTCTTAACGTTTAAATCATACCTGTTAGTAATTAAAAAAAGTACTTCGGTATAGTAGATATATAAATTAACGATATCCTTTTCATTAAAACGGCTAACTTTACGGCACTGGAATAATAAGCGATTAGGAGCTTTAAGGTTTGGAATTGTAAGCCAGTAACAATGTTAACGGAAAATACCCAACTTAACTTTAATGGATCTTTAATCCGCATACTTCGTATTAATACTGGTTTTAGCTTTTATTAAAGGGATTAGGACGCTGTTTTAGTTATAATTAATAAAACTATTGAGGTTAAAGCTTAACAGTACCTAGAATAACGTATTCGAAGTAGCTATATTACTACTTTATACTAATTGGAAGCCTGTTACAATTTATTTATCACAGTATAAACACAAACGCTAACGGATAAGGATTCTAACCGGTTAAATAAAAGGTTTGAGTAACAAATGCGGAATTTGGACTGCGGGATCAATATAATTTTAATCGACATTTTACGGGCTAAGTTAATAATATTTATAGAAGGATCTTTTATAAATAACATCGACTTGGCCTTAACAATCGGCTTTTTGATAACTCTCATTAATAAAGATAGGTAGGAATACCAATTTAACATTATCGGTAACTTAATCCACTAAACCTCCGTTAAGTGTAAAAGAATGTAATGATCACACTAAATACCCGTGATTAAATAGAAGGTTTTAGGTGGTTTATGTTAGCAGTAAGGTAGCAGAGGTAACAAAGGTGCAATATCAAGAAGATGTTTGTTCGTTCTGTAGAATGATCACTAGCCGTTAGGCTATTCAGGTGTGTAGACTGAATACTTAGATTGACAACTGAAGAGCTATGAAGGTTATACTATCTATGTGGTGATGACCGTGTTTTTATATATCTGTACTTTCATACCGTCTTCAGTACTGGACCGCTGAAGTCGATGTCGCTTCCTTCGGTCCCAATGTTATCGACTAGACCGCGAGCGATCCTGTCGGTCCAAACCCTAACCCTGGGTGCTTACATAAGAGAGATCCTTGGCTTGATTTGTTGGACATCAGGCTTCTGATAGCGCAGTAGACCGCTAGCCTATTCCATAACCTGCAGTTGGTCCTTGGGTTATAACAAAGGATTATACGAAGCGTGTTGGCTTTAAAGGTCTACGGTATAATGGCGGGTTTCGACGTAAGTATATTAATGTAGGAAACTCTCAATATCATTACTAGGTAGCTAAAGATTCCTCTTATCCCGGTAGTAACTTATACTGACTCGAGAAATCCTTTCGAATAACTTTCGAAACTCGGGACCACTAGTAAAAAACGCTTGATAATCGACGTAATAGTACTCCTCGAAGCCTATGAAGGGAGGTAAATTAAGGAGTTTCGATAAATCGATGGCAAAGACAACTTCGCCAACGCCATAACAAAGACATTATCAAACAAGGCCTTGTAAAGGTTTATAGATAGTAATAAGCGAATTATACGAATCGAAGGCTATGTTAACAAACCGCCCGAAAGGCTCGGATTATGTGATGGCAGACATGAGTGTACCGGAAAATTAAAATACTACCAGAGGATTAATAACAGCGATCTGTTTAAGTGGCATGGGTAAAGTGTAGGCTTATAAAGGTTTATGGTAAAGGAACTTTTTATAGGAGTTAATAAACTCGGACTTCGAGGTAAAGGAGAAATTAAGGTTAAATAGAGTTAATTTGCATGTAATTAGGTGTAATTTAGTATAGGAATTAACTGGAATTGACAAGAGTCTAGCTAGTTAATGAGGAAATAATTTAGTAGCAACCGGAAAAAATTGGTTAGCTACACTAGCATATACATACAAACTAAAAAGTCGCCAGTGTTGGAATAGTACTACATACAATGCAATAGGTCAACTTTATTTACAGTAAAATTAACTATACTATACTGAAGTTGAGTGTATTGCTTTGTGTGGACTTATCGCATTAGGTGTAAGTCGAGTGCAGTACGCTGCACTTCACTCTAGGTTACGAGCCAAGCAATTGGCATACAAATTACAGTGCAGACTAGCTAGGTGTCTGCCTAACTTAGAATAATACATCCACCATCTGACTACGCAATGCTACTGTTACTTCAAAGACCCATCGAATTGATAACGTTGCAACATCTAAGGCTTACCAATACTAATTAGTGCTTATTAGCTTAAGCACAGATTAGCCAAGTAAAAGAAGAAACTACTTTCTAGTTGTTACACTCTATGTTAACGTTAGGGTAGAGGAAAGATTCTTGCGAAGGGCCTCTACTGTTGCATCGGTTTTTAAGGCAGTAAGTAGAGAAGACTTCTAGGATGCGTTGGTTTTTACGGCAGACTAGAGGTAGCGACAGTATCACTATTGAAGACACTATCAAATCTTCATTAACTTTTCTTAAAGACGTTAAGATTGACTGTCAGAAGTCTCAAACTTCGGCAAGTTGGTAAATGGCTAAGTTAGTATTACTATAGGTGCTACTACTGTAAGAAAAACGACTAAGTTCCTATGCCAAACAACCTATATCAATAACAACCTCTGACCTTACCCTGTACATCAAACCTTTGCTCATACTTCACTTTTTTCACTCCCTTTACATCAATTCAATCGTTTAATTCGTTACTCTGAGTGAAAACAACAAGAATCGTCAAGTCGCGCTAAGAAAGCCACGTCGCGCGACCTCACGCCAAGTCACTAAGTCGCTAAGTTTCCACGCAACTTTCTGCCAAAATACCAAATCCCTGCGCCCAAGGATCATCAAGTCCCTCGCTCTATGCGTTTTATACGTTCTTTATAGGCCGAAACATCAAGATAACTCGAAGTTAGGAATACATAGAGAGATTTAAAGCCTTTAGATCAGTTTTTACCAAGTATTACAACTACGACCTTTGAGGACAAGACGTTAATAAAAAATTAATGAAAAAAACATATTACCAACTTCGCTGACTATTATATTGTTAAACACTGTAATGCTAACAACCCTAACAATGACTTTAATAACTTCCATTATCTCTTTGATGACTAGTCCATAGATACGTGGACCTCGGTTTAAAAAAGGGTTAAAATAAAGGTTAAGGTAAAACTTAAACGCTAAGGGATTTACTTGCTAACTTAGGGAAATATAAACCTGGTATAAAAACTTTTCGACTTAGCTTAGCAAAGCTGGTAGACCTGGCTAGCCCAGCTTAAGGAATGCCCTTAAACTTCTAAAGACGAAAACGAAGACTTTGGAGAAGATGAAGACGAAAACCCTCCGGAAGATGAAGCCGAAGACCTTTAAGTTCCTCGAGCCGAAAACCTTCAAGTCCCTCAAGCCGAAGACCTTTAAGTTCCTCAAGCCAAAAACCTCCAAGTCTAAAAAGCTAAGGCGCTATAGGCCCGGCAGGCCCAGCAAATTCAAAAGGCTAAAGCACAGGTGCAACAGGCGCCACAGGCGTAACAGGCGCCATAGGCCAAGCAAGTTCAAAAGGCTGAGGCACAGGCGCAATAGGTACCACAGGCCTGGCAAGCCTAGCAAGGCCAGCAGGCCTGGCAAGCCTAGCAGGGCCAGCAGGCCTGGCAAGCCCAGCAGGGCCGGCAGGCCCGGAAAGCCCGTCAAGGTCGAGATATACACTCTAAAGGCGTTGGTTGATTAAAACACTACATAAAAAGGCTACCTGGCAAGGCTAAGTTACGTGTTAACAAATAGGGGTACCTTGGCAAACTGGAAGACTGCCAGGGTAGCGGTGGTAATAGTAGTAGTTAAAACTACTGGCAAAGGGTACGCAATTGGTGAAATGCGTGATACGCGCAAGTCTGTGGCGAAAGACTTGTGCATGGGAGTTGAGGAACGAAGGACTCGGAGCCGTGAGGCAAAGGGAGGTAATTGGAGTCAATTTGGGTGCGGAATACACTGGAATTGACAGGGGTCTGGCCAGTTGACGAGGAGGCAATTCAGTGGCAACCGGACAAGATTGGTCGACCACACTGACGTGTGCAGGCACAAAATAAAAAGCCGTCAGTTTTGGAATAATATTGACTGCTATTCTTAGCAGGTTAATTGCAGTGCAGTTAGTCAACTTTACTTACAGTAAAGTTGACTGTACTGACTGCAAGTCAGTTGATTGTAGAGTGCCCGATTCGGTTTAGGGCACGGGCCAAGCAATTGGCCATACAAATTACTATGCAGACCGGCTAGCGGTCTGCCAAACCTAGAATAATACATCTACCACTTGACTAATGCAATACTACTGTTACTTCGACCAATCGAATCGACAACGTTGCGATGTCTAAAGCCTATCAACAATTTACTATAAATTTAATACCTTTTGCCATTATCACAATGATAGTTTTTATGGTTATGATTAACATATCCGCTTAAGTCTTATTCATGTTGTTTTCTCCAGTGTGGATTTTAGTTTAAGAACCTTAAACCAGATTTTGGACGTAATGTCTTTTGTACTTACCATTGATATAGTACGTAATTAGAAGGTTTTAGTTATCCTAGTCGCGTAAATTGCTAGCATAAGGGTATATACCAACTAAATTCGATGCACGTGATATCATGGCTGTAAGTAAAACCCATAACTGTTTAAAAAGACCTTTACAAGTGGCATTTAAGTATTATAGAGCGTATTCGAACTTGTTGAAACCCGTAATAACTGTTTATATCAACCTGTAAAATATAGCCTTAACAATGTTTACTTTCCTCATTACTTATTAATACGATATTAACTTGTTAAACTTTTAGTTAAAGATATTTAGTAGTATTTCATTTTTCTTCTTCTCTGTTATTATCGTTGTCCAACTCGTTGTACCAAATGCGTAAAGTATTGCATAAGGTAAAATTCGTATTTGAAGTGACTTTTCATTTTATTATAGATTTTACGGAATTTGTTGAATTTACTATACAAGAAGATATTGAATAGGCTTATAAATCTAGGAATACATAGAATCTACGTGGAGAACTTCTTGATATATATTCAAAAGAATCCTCATAGAGATCTCAATCATCATAATCGAGCCTTTGTAATAGTTAGTACTAGTTCCTTGTACCAATAAATACTAGTACCCCGTACTAGTAAGTACTAGTATACAAATGTCATCTCCATCTTGATCCTCCATACTAGTTAATACTAGTACCTCATATTAGTAAGTACTAGGGCCCTGTACTAGTAAGTACTAGTAAACAGGCGTCATCTCTATTTCTATCCTCATATATCTTAGTATACTATTCCCTAGTCCTCTTACTAGTACTCGTAGTATTGCTCCAGTAGATATCCTCATTTCTAGAGTATTTCTTATTTTTGGTGTTGAGACATACCAAATACTAACTGTCTCTATTGCTGAGTACAAACTGTTCCTGTTGTATTTTCAACACCCCCCCTCAAAACGTCATATCTACTTAGTGAGAAAGAAAAATAATAAACCAAAAAGAAAAGTGAAATATAAAGAATACGTAATGTAAAGTTGTAAATTGGTAAATACAGAAAGCAGATAAACTTGTGTAATTCGAATTAAACCAATAACCTTCACAGTACTATTTTATTAATACTTCAAAATTGACAGCAATGACTACTTTACCATTCAATACCCGCAATATCACAAGAAAACTTGAAGCACAAAGGTTTATAAACCATTAATCGCTAACCTAAATTTAAGTCAGCTCAACCAATCCAATCCTTTGCATCATCAACTCGTGCTTTACTCTCGGCAATGGTTTTGTTAACCCGTCAACCAGTTGTTTATCTATAAACCCTATTTAATTTGTATAGTATTACGTTTTGCTTTATTTCTAACAAAATAATTTTAAAGAGAAATATACTATGTATATTAGTGATACTTAAGATTCCTAAATTACTTGATAGCTCCCTTATTATCACAGCATATAGTAATCAGAATAGAAATACGTAACTCTATAAACAATTTTCTTATCTAGAGAATATTCTAAGTAACCCTTATAACAGCTACAGATTTAGCATATATAAAAAAGAGGCATACTTTGGATCCTTGCTTAGAAACCCAGTTAACCATATTGTTAATAATCTTAACTGTTAGAATAGTAGTAATTGTAGTGCAGTAGGTTAACTTTACTTACAGTTAAGTTGACCATACTGACTGCAAGTTGAGTGTATTGTTTGTGGGCCTACTGTATTATTGGCTGCAAGTCAAGTACAGTATGTGCCCACTTCACACTAGGGCACGGGCCAAGCAATTCGCCATACAAATTACTGTGCAGACCGGCTAGCGGTCTGCCAAACCTAGAACAATACACATCCACCCACTTGACCACGCAATACTACTGTTACTTCGACCAATCGAATCGACAACGTTGCAACGTCTAAAGCCCTACCAACATAAACTGTGTATCCAAAGGTCGACTTTCTTAGAGCCTTATCTCCCTTCCAGTCGAAATCGCACCAGCCGTTCATTTAAAGTTTATAGGAATCTGTTGGAACAATATTGACTGCTATTTTTAGCAGGTCAATTACAGTACAGTCAAAGTCAACTATACTGACTGTAAGTTAACTAACTGTACTGGTTGTGGTACTGACTGCAAGTGCAGTGCAGTAGGTGCCCACTTCAAAGTGGGGGTGCACAGGCCAAAGCGTTTGGCCATACAAATTAGTGTGCAGACCGGCTGGCGGTCTGCCAAACTTCGAACTTACTCCACCACAACCAATTTCAATGCAGCACCAGTTACTTCGACCACAGTGATTCGAATCGACTACGTTGCAACGATAAAGGCCTACCAACAGAATCTTTATAATGGTCCTAACGAAATTTTTTAGCGTTCCAATACGGTGCTGCTAAAAGTGCTTTTTCTCCCACTTATAGTTCATCATGTCCGAAGCGTAAAAGTATTGACATGAACAAAGCAATATCCAGCCCGGTCTGGTACATTCTATAGCCAAAAGCCCCAACATTTAATTGATGTTGTTTGGTTTGTAATATATCAATTTGGATTTTTTAAAGTATGGCGTGAATAAGTAATCTAGTTGTAATGGAGATATAGGCCGGGCGTTTGCTTAGTTCCTCCATTCTAGAGTCTAATACTCTTTGGATATAGGCGTTGTAAGCTAAGACGGCTGCGAGTTCTCTGGCGGGCTGAGTCAACCTTGGAAAGCGGTTATCTTCGTTGTAGGTTGCAGCGTCCTCGGAATTTCATCACCAAAGTCCTCTCGAATTTGCTTTTGGCTGAGCTGGATGACTGCCCCTTGGAGGCGAGGCTGTCTCGTATCCAGCATGACAACAGCGGCTAGGAGTCTTCGGGCGGCCATGCTGGGTATCATTGGCATTTCTGCTGTCCGCTATAGATAACCACGCAAAGACTTCGCTTCTTCATCACATCCAGACCAGCATGCGCCATCCGTCCAATCCATCCATACAGGCCCATCCATTCCATCCCTTCACGCCCTCTGTCCCAAGTGACATGCCCAAGACCCGTCTCTGGTCAGTTGTTGACGTTGTATGGGAGCTGCTTTCTGGTCGTCGTTGTATAGAGATGAACAACAAATGAAAGTGTGGAAAGCAAGAGTATACGGAAACGATGTCTTGGAACATACAGAACAAGACCCTGTACTCCGGTGGAAGGAAGCCAACGAAGCAAAGCAGAACAGCCACGACAGGTTGTTCTCGTAGGGTCGGTCTCGCCACCACGGGTCGGCCGAGCGTATCGAGAACTCTCGCGCTCGTAGACCCAACGCCGCATGCCAGAACAGGAGCGACAGCGCAGATGACGAGACTTCCATCAAGAACACAAAATGATTTAATTCACAGCTTCAACTAGGAGCTGAGCCGACCAAATGCATGACAACTTCCGGGTATTTTTTTCGCGCCAGGGTATATCCAGCCGGGGTATTTTGACGTCGAGTTTCTAAGCGCGCAGTGTCTAACGGTAAGACCCAATAGGGCCGGGGTATCCAGAATTCGTAGAGTGGGAAGTGGAGGGACGGCCGCTGTCAGCGGACTGTCGGGTATTGTGACGGGGGGTGACATCGCCGGACTGGGCGATGCCGTTGGGCGTCAACTTGTCCCCAGAGCCGTTCCCAAAAGGGCGGCTCGGCCAGGGGCTGTCGTCGTCCGGTAAATTTACACCGCTGTCGTTCCATGGGTTACGATCAGCGTTAAAGCTGCGGGTTGATTCAATCGAAATGAGTGAGGATTTGGACACGTTGCTCGACCCCTTGAAGAAGTTAGTGGCAGAGTGAGAGCTGTTCTTTCGACGGTCCAGAAAAGAAGAAATGGACGACATGCTGCCGGGCTTCCGGAGCTTGTCGAAGATGTTGGTGCGCTCGCGAGCGATCTCGTCGCCAAAAGCAGACTTGGTGGGCGAGTCAGTCGCGACAGTGGTCGGTGCATGCTGCAGGAGCTTCGAATCAAAGTACTGAAGCGAGTCCTCGAACGTATCGGATTTGGGCCGCGGAATAGATCCTTTGATAATAGTCTCTTCGACCCCCGCAGTAGCGAAGTGACCGTGTAGGAGCTCCATGGCATCGCGAAGCCCACCCGCGTTGTTGCGAGTGAAAGTCCACACCAGGGTGATGGTGGGCTGCCCATCTTCGGTCAACTCAGAAGGGTCCTGGTGAACCATGATGTCGACCTCGTGCTGAGTCTTCAGCCTGGGCACGACTTCATTCACAAACTCAGGTGACTCGAGGAACTTGATGAGGGCCGGGGTGCGCGTCAAAACGAGTTGGTGATTATCGGGGACCATTCCCTGCGCAGTTTAGCATCAAGTAGGTAGAGCAGAGAGGGATGGACTCACCAAAAACTCGTCGACGCAAAGAGGCACCTGCCACTGAGGTCCAGTGAAGGTGACCTCATCGCTAGCCTGCTCAGTGCTGGGGAAGAGAATCCTGCAGTTCCACTTTTTTTCCATGATGGCGATGTCTGACAGGCGGGCAAGCAGCTGACGGTGGTAGAGGCGGTCCACAGGGACAACTTGTGAGGTGAACTCGGAGTCCTAGATCTTATGAGTATCTTGGGGCATGCACTTGGTGAGAGACCACATACCACGCGGTCAACCATCTCCAGAATCTCGGACTTCACAAGCTCGAGGCTCTGGGCATTCCTGGCAGGAGTACGGCAGATGACGTTGTCCAGGGTGTTGTCATCATCCTCTCGAATCATGCCGTCTAGAAGGGTTAGCGATGTCTAACAGGTCGACGATAGGATCGGGTGCTTACTCCGTTCCTGCGCATTGGAGAACTTGACGAAGACAGAGTGCTTCTTCATGATACGCTGGATGTGCTGGCCACCGATACCAATGATGCGTTTATGATACTGGTCAGGTACATGGAACGAGATCGAAGCCGGCATCTCCTGTTCGACCAGACCCAAGCCCTGCTTCATGGAGTCGTAAGACGACGCATTGACGTCGATGTTGAAGTTGTATTCGCCAAAGTTCTCGAACATGATCTGCACGTTGCCTGTTTGGTGCGTCAGTTCTGGTCTTGATCACAGAGAGCTGGAGTGGTCCTACTTTGACCCATGATCTTGTTGATCTTGCCGTTCTTCTTGCCGCTGACAAATTCCTTGTGCTCGTTGGCGAGTTCGATCTTGACTCGTATGGTGTACTGCGACTGTGTCACAAAACGAATCTGCGAGATCACATGCAGCGCAGCCTTGACCGCATCGTCCGAGCCGTCGATGGTGAAGGAGAGCCGTTGGAAAGAGATCTCGGCATCCGAGTTGGCGCAGATGTCACCGAGCATGATCCTGATTTCGGCGTCGTCGGGGAGTCTCCGGCCATCCGGTTGGGCCGCCCAGAACCCGCTGTAAAATTGTCCAGCCTATGTTGACGTTAGCATTGCCCTTGATCAGAATACTCTGCAGGTTGATAGCTCACCAGAGACATCAGCTCCTTGACCGTACGATCGATGTGCAGATTGTCCGTTCCCTGGATGCGAACTGTGTTCTGCCTCGACCCCAGTGGCGGAAACAGAATGAAGGAACCATTGGACTCGACAATCTTGCGCACCTTGTCCAGGCGAGTCAGCAGAATGGTGTCAATCTTCTCGGCCGGCATGGGCACATCCTTCACGTAGAGCCGCACGCGGCTCAGCAAGTCCCGAAGCTTCAACTTGGCCAGCTCAATCTGGCGCGGCTTATCTCCAGTGATGACAATCTCGCCAGGGTTTCGGAGATTCGCATTGCCCGGACAGTATCGGAAGTAGGTCGAGAAGGGCGGTGGGAAGTAGATGGCGGTCCCGGTGGCAGACTCGATCAGCTTGATGTTTTTCCGGTTACGTCCGCAGATCAGTTGCTGTATCGAAAACTCAATGTGGGTGAGATCCACGATCCGGCCGAGCTGGAGACTGTTAGCGTCTGAGTCACGCAGACTGCACATGTAGTCCGTACCCATTGATCGATCGAGACCAGAATCCTGGTTTTCGCGTGTTCCGAGGACAGTATGTCGCCGTAGATAGCCACTCTCCACCGTTGATCCCGCCTGATCTCGACGTCGCCGTTGACGCCGTCGACCAAAGGCGTGAGTTTGGGGCCCAGAAGAAAGATATCGACGCCGCAGAAGGCTGATAGGTGGTCGAGGACCTCGATAACGCCCTGCTTGATGTTACCGACGCTGAGATCGGCCACCATATCCCCATCGATGTCGATGGTGGTGCAGCGCTGTGGGAAGGCGTAGTTAGTCAGTACGGAGGTATCGGCAGTGTCAGTAGCGAGGTCGCAAGGCAAGGCAACGGAACGGTGGGCTACGCACCAGAGACAGAGGGGTCTCGTTCAGGATCTTCTCCCTGGTGTGCCAGACGAGGTCCAGCGAGCCGGATAGGCAGACGGTGGTGACCTGGCCTTTGACATGCTTCGGGTTGGCGGAGATGACGTGTGCCTCAATGGGCATGGGACTGTTGGTGATCTCCTTGCACATCTTCCTCAGGCGTGCGAGGTTGTCAGCGTGAACGGGCAGCTCGTGGATGGGAACGTCATCGGGGGCGTCGCCCGGGTGCGTCCACCGGAGCACAGCATCGGCAGTAGCGTGGAGGATGTCCTCGGTGTCGGGACCGACGAGGTCGGAAGCGAATGGAACGTTGAAGGCGTGGTGGATGACCGAGTCGCCGATCTGGGGCGGCGATATGGGAGAGATGCCCTGGGGATTGACCTTGTGGTGCTGGGGATGGAGACCTTGCACGACACCGAGGTTGGGTCTCGAGGTAAAGCCTGGACTCATTCGCTCTGACCAGTTTCGCATGTTTGTGAGCTTGTTCATGGCGTGCATGGTCTCATGGACGACAAGGCCAACGGACAGCCCGGTCGACGGTAGACAGGACGCGAGATCAACCTCGGGAAGGAGGGACGAGAGTTTGTTGGATTAGGGGAGGTAGGAGGGAGAAGGGAGGTCCGATGGCTGATGGCTGCGGGCCTCGACGGAGGTGCGGAGGTGCGGAGATGTCTTCGGGTCCTGACACGGTCTTTGACCTTGGGGAGGTGTGTGCAAAGAGGGGGTAGCTAGATATGGGGGCAGGTCCTGTGCCGCGTGGGGAGGGGTAGGGGGATATCAAGCGCCTTGAGTGTACAACACAGCGACCGTTGATGAAGTAGAATGGGAGAAAACAAAGAGGGCATCTATCGTGTGGACGCTGATAGCCAACACTATCCGCCGGAATTGTTGCGTGTTGGAAGGGCGAGAGAGCGGCTGGGGGCACTGGCAGGAGAAGCAAGAAGTGGGCAGGTGCTGCAGCGTTCGTTGATGTAGCATGGGCTCCTGGGGCCAACCGCCTGGGGGCCACCGCCTGGGGGCCACCGCCTGGGGGCCACCGCCTGGGGGCCCTGGAGCGCGGGTATGGTGTGGTGGGGCCCGTCCGCCAGTGAAGATCCTCCAACGGTACCCACACACACTACTATATACGTCGAATTACCTCGGATTTCCATGTTTACTCCTTCATTGCCTGGATAATCATGTGCAACATAGGAGATGCATCTTCCACATCTCTGTCAACACTTCCGGTCAATCCAATCCCCCGGATCCCCCGCCATGCCATGTCTTGTCACGTACCAAAGGATTAGGCTACATACATGCTGACGCCGATCCGGGATTCAGAGCATACATAGAAGAAACTGGAGTGTGATACGTGACAGCATTGGACGAGCTCTGCCTTGATTTCAATCCTTCACAACACAGCCACAGCCACGCGAGACATTCTGTCTTCACTATCAGCCCCCTCGCTCTGCATGACCCCATCCCGAACCAATTCCTAAACCAGAGCCCATCCAGCTAGTAGCCGCAGCAGCCTCCCAACCAACCATGGGACGTAGCCTAGCCTTCGATTCTTCGGCCCAAACTCCATCATCACGCACCACAGCCAGCCCGGGGCCCCGCGGTCTGCGTAGTATGTACCGAGAGCACCTCGAGCTCTGCCGACAGGTCCTGTCTTAGACAATGAACGACCCGATCGTCAGACAACAACAGCCTTCACGATGCATCATTATAAGTCCAGCTCGTCAGCCGTTCCTTTTGTGAACGCCCGAGCGGCCCATGGCCTGCTGCTTTCTCCTACTACTTACTAGTGTTGATGTGTTCGTACGTATTCGGGCATGGCGAAAAAAGCATGTCTTGTCGACTCCGTCGCTGGGTTGAGTTTGGCCCCGTCTGAATGGCTGTATTTCATCCGGCCGCATAAGGGCCAGCGGCAAGCCCCATTGATGCTCTGTAAAGTGACAAACATGTATCGGATGAACTTGAACGAGGTTATGGTGTTATGTGGACATTGACTATGGGAGCTGTGAACAAAGATGCCATCTATCTCTCTGAGTGTCTTGTCTATTTGATACTCCATCTGAGACTGATACTACTTAAACTTCAAAGGTAACAGGCGGTGAACTGAAGAATACTGTTTGTACCTGACGCGTGAGAGACCAGAGCGTTCTGAAGACCACGTCGATATCACATGTTGGCCTTGGCCGATGGGTCTCGCCAGCTGGCGTCAAGTCAAAAAGATTCGAACAGAATTCCCATATGCACCTGTCCTGCGCAGTCAGTAGTCAGTAGTTGAAGCATAAGCTGTTTGCTTGACAAGGCGGCCTGTTGACATGGACGACAAGCCTCATGTCCAGACTGTGTACTGAGTACGTACGTAGTAGGTATGAGATGACCAGGAGAGCCACCAGGCCATTCCACATCGAAACCTTATCTTTTGGTCGCCGTGATTTGCAGCCGAAACTCTATTGATAATTCTGGCTCGGTTCATCGCATTGACGCCTGACCACTCGTCCGATTGCACATGGCGATGCGGAGCACGCCGACCTCGAGCAGTCCAGGCACGTTGGTCTCATGGCGATCGGGCCTGCCAGGAGCCTGCTAGAAGCCTGCTCATCAGCGCCATAACCGCAATCGTCACCAGGCAAGTTGCATAGCAATCTGAAAATAATAAGCGCCCTTTGCTTTCACAGACGTCCTTCACTATTTGGCAGCGTGTGTAGGTTCTCAGAGCCCAGCCTTCTTCCTGATGCTTCTACCAGCGCGTTAGCAGAGGCAAGCCCCCAAGTGCTTTTTCGTCCACGGCCAGTCCCGAAACTCTGAAACGCACTGCAGCGGTTGGTCCGTCGGAAGTTTCTTCTTCCAGCCCCTGCCAAGCCCGGACGTCATTGAAAGTGTGTCCAGTATTCTGTATATCCAATTCCAGAAACGCCCCTCAACCACCAGGCAGTTCCCCTTGTGGTCACGTCTTCCCCGCGTGTGATCTCCCATCATTTTCATCTGTATCCCTCTCGTGGCGCACTGTCGACATAAGTCACATCGTCGTCCTCAGCCCGAAACGGCTCTCCATACGTGGCTCGTTGTGTGTATTCGGGTCGCGGCTCATACTCCGGCCACTGCCGTACGTACTGCCCATGCTGTGGAGGGGGCGGAGGAGCCATGCTGCTGTACGAACGAGGAGGAGGCATGGCCTGCGCCTCTGGGTGCATCGGCGCGCCGTATTCAACAGGAATCGGCTCGGGGCGAACGCTGGACATCCGCAAGACCTCCGGTCTACCCGGCGACTCAGGCCGCACTGTAGAATAACGCACGACGTACTGTGGCTCACTCATCGGCGGCGGGCGTGAGTCCCGGACCTCGTAGTATTCGCCACCAGCCTGGTTGGGAGGCGGTGGAGGATAGTCCCGCTCACGGTAGTAGCGGTACCCAGGCGGAGGCTGATACTCAGGCCGGGCAACCACGCGACGCGTAGTAGTGTAACCTGCTGGAGAATAAACTGCCGAAGAGACGGGGGTGCGATACACCACTTCCTCGTCGTAGTGGCCGAGAGCCGGCATGACAGACGCCGCGCGAGCCGGAGGTGCTCGTTCGTAAACGGCCTCAGGCTCACCGTGGACACTTGAAGGAGCAACAGAACGCCGCACGATCCTGGAACTTGACCTGGAGGGGTCACTGACTTCTTCGCGGTCACCGTATATTGGCCGAGGAGCAACAGACCGTCGAATGACCACCGGCTCCTGCCTCGAGGGTGGCTCAATGTACTCACGACCGAACTCGTCTAAAACCACTCTAGCAGCTGGTAGCTGTGGGGGGCCCATGGCACTCGGTGCTCGCTCTTCGAAGACAACAGGCGAGCGGGATCGATCACGACCAGCAGCAGGCCGCACGACCGTGCGGGGCCGATCTCGAGGATCGTAGTATGGATATGGTCGGTCAACCGCAGCATGCGAGACCGACCTGTAGGTCCTCACCTCGGTTGGTGGGTATGGATATGTCGGGGCACCAGGCGAGCCGCGCCGAATGTATCGTACAGTCTCGACGGGACGGAATTCATCATGATATCCCCGCTCGTATCTCGGAAACTCTGGAGCGAGGACAGCTCGCGCATCTCGTTGTGTGGGGGGAACAGCTGGGCTGCCATAGGTAGGACCTCTGCTGTCCCGGTAGAACCTAGGTGGGTGGCTTGACAGGTGAGTACTCTCCACGACTTCCTCGTACCGGTGTTCCTCAGCGCCCTGCCTCTGTCTCGGATGCTGCGCTGACCTCATGCGCTTGTTGGCGTGTCTAGAGTACTGTGGAGCAGTCACAGGCGATGGTGATCGAGGCTCAGGCTTGATGTACGGCGCAGACACGTTATTAGCGGCCATGCGGTCCGCCTTCCTCTTCTTGTTCTTCTTGCCTGCCTTGCCTGCCTTGCTCTGCGGGGAACTATCAGGGCTGGAACCATTAGAGCGATTGGCTCTCAGAGCTGCAATCTGAACAGACGTGGCCTGGGGCGGCGGCGCATTTTGCTGGGGAGTTGGAGGCTGACGGGATGTCGCCAGTGGAGAAACATGAGCGGGCTGGGGGGCAATGGGGGAGAGGTTGTGTGCACGCAGGATCGGCGACTCATGGCGGCCAAAAGCCCTCTCGATCATCTGACGGGTGTCAGACCCAAGACGACTTTGAGTAGATGTCTGGGCTCCCGCGGCAGTCCTAGAAGCCCTCGGGCTGCTCCCCTCCCCACTCTCTGGAGACGAGCGTATCTCAATAGGCGCCCCAATTGAATCTTGCACAGTATCGTTCCCACCACGGCCGTTGGTACCGCGTGGAACTGATGTACGGGTCGGCCGGTTGCCATAGGTAGACGCGTTGGAAACCGAGACTAGAGGTTGCGCGAAGTGGTTCGATGGCTGCTGTTGAGAGGTAGTCGCATGCGTGGCTGCGAAAGGATTCGTGGTAATGGATGGTGGCCTAGCTACGACAGGCGCTTGGGCAGGAATGGAGCTTGCGTCCATGACCATTGGAGGCTCGTAGGGGGAGTCGTCGCGTTCTAGAGCGGCCTCAACTTCGACAGAGCCAGGGATGAGCTGTTCGAGGTGCGACTCGGGTGTATCGTGCTTGCTCGAGTAAAAGGTCGCGTTCGAGTCGCTTTCGGAGCCGCTTTGATTAGCTGCTAGATTCGCATCAGTCTGTGGCAGAGCAGATGATTTAGACAGCTGAAGAGCCCTCATGAGGACCGCAGCAAGGTCGAAATCAACAGGTGCCTCGATAGTGCTGGCTGCTTTTGTCGCGGCGCGGTGCTGCGCCAGCTGATCTGCCAAAGCGCGTTCTAGCCGGTGACGCTGAAGTTGATATTCAGCCTTGATCAGGTCTTCGGACTTGGTCAGTAGCACTGGATCGAACTGCGCGCCGGCTGAGCTGTCAGCTGGGCGCCTCCCAGCATCCGCTTTGGGCCCAGTCGGGACAGCGGCCATGGCCCCCACGGAGCCCGACGACGAATCTAGGCCTGGGGGCTGATTTGCGGTATGGTGTCTTGCGGGTGCAGAATGCGCGGCGTTGATGCCGAAAGAACGAAGGTTGGCAGCGACCTGTGATTCATTCCCGTTCGCAGACATCGTGGCGTTTGCGTGGGACAGTTTCGGACCCTTTGGTGGGGGCTTCCCCAAAAAGGCAGATGAAGTCTTAGAAAAGGGTGCTGTTGTGGAGGCAGAGGCCAGGTTTCGAGGCTCGCTGCTATGCTTGGGAGCAAACAGATAGCCAGACACCTTGATACTCGGATGCAACCCCGACAGGACTCGGTCCTGAAACTGCAGAATCCTCTGATATTCCTCAACCTGGCGCTTTTCTTCCTCTGACAGAGAGCTCAGCAATGCTGGTGCCACCGATGTCCCAGGTGCCATAGCAGGCATCTGGGTTGGGTGCAACGCAGAAACTGAGCCTTGAGCCATGGTGAAGACAACAGGAAGGGACGGTGGGGTGACGAGTTCTTCTACTCCTGCCTGTCCTCCTCACCGAAGCAGGAAAACAAGTATAGGGCTTGCCAAGGTTGTTGGCAATACACAATCTAAAGACAAAAAGGTCTTTTGCTCAAATGAGCGTTTGTGAAAAGGTGGAAAACAGCACTGGTGTGCTTGTCACCAGAGAAAGAGGGCAAGGTAGAAGCAGAGTTGCATGCCACGTGTGTTGCAGAAGGCAGGATCAAATTTGAATTGACGAATTGTGGCAGATTGGCTTGCCAGGTTGACCCTCAAAAGGGCGGCTTATGTCATCAAAAGCACATGCAGAACCAAGGCTGTCAATTCACTCGAGCAGCTAGCTGCCAGTGTCTTTCACATAGTACTCATTTCCAATCATGTCTCTAAGCAAAGACTCCTGTTGTTGGAATAGCGTTCAAGTGCAGTGCAGTCAAAGTTAACTGCACTGATTGCAAGTCAATTGCTGTAGAGTGCCCAATCAATGTGAGGCACGGGCCAAGCATTTGGCAATACAAAGTAGTGCGCAGACCAGCTAGTGGTCTGCCAAACGTAGAAGTAACAACCAATCCACCACCTAACCATTGCAATACTACTGATTCTTCGATTACTTCAAATCGATAACGTTACAACATCTGAAGGCCTATCAACACTGATTAGTGTTTATTAAGTGGGGTATAAACAAGCTAAGTGAAAGAAGAAATTACTTTCTAGTTATATTTTATATAATACCAAAGTAGGAGAAAACTTCTTGCGAAAAGCCCTTATTAATTACGTCGGTTTATCACGGTAATAAATTAAAAGGACTTTTGAATTACTTCTGTTTTCTACGATAATTTAAAAGTAGCGCCGGTATCAATATGAATTAAAACACAAAAAAATCTTTATTAAACGCTTTATAAAAATAGTTAAAATCAACTACTAAAAATCTTAATCATTAAAAACGATTATCAAGTTATTAAAACCATTTTGATTTAAAAACGGTTAAATAGTTACTATTATGATTACAAATCCTACATCGAAAAGCGCTAAATTTAAAACTTTATAATAAATCTGCTAAAATAGTAGTAATTAGAATACTACTGTTCCTTCAACTAATTGAATCGACAACATTACAACGTCTAAAGCCCTACCAATACCGGCACTTTTTTTACAATGGCAAAGTTCTAAGCTGATACGAAAATAATACCAATTTAATATAAATTAGTACCAATTAAAACCCACTAAAGTATCAGAAAGGTTAAGACACATGCATTACTTCATACATTGTATAACATCCCTATGTTAAATCTTGAAAACTTTGCGGATTAGAAAACACAACTTTAAATAGAAATAAAAAAAATTAACAATATTGTACGCCTCGATGGCTTAGTGTTAATGCTATTGAATTTATACATATATATTAGTTTAGCAAATAAAAATATCTACTACGGTAAAACTTTGAAAAAAGAAAAAAAAACTATAGAGGCAATCCATTAAGCGCTAAGTTAACAATACCTTTAATATTATAAATAGGTACACGAAAATCTGAGTACTAACTGTTCGTAGGTTTTTAGATTATTGCAATATTGCCAATTCGAATTGTAGTTGAAGTAATAGTAGTATTATATTGATTAAGTGGTGGATATATTGTTTTAGGTTTGGCGGAACGCTAGCTAGTCTGCACTGTAATTTGTATGGCCAACTGCTTGGCCCGTACCCTAAAGTGAAGTGTAGCGTACTGCACCCAACTTATACCTAATACAGTAAGTCCACACAAAGCAATAAACTTGCAGTATAGTCAACTTTATTATAAGTAAAGTTGACCTACTACACTGCATGTAATACTATTCTAATACTAGCGGCTTTTTAGTTTGTGTACGCACGCTAGTATAGTTAACCAATTTTTTCCGGTTATTACTAAATTGCCTTCTTGTTAACTGGTCAGACCTCTGTTAATTCCAATTAACTTTCACATTAAATTGTACCCAATTGCATGCAAATTAAACCCATTTAACCTTAATTTCTCCGCCGTTTCAAGATCCGAATTTATTTACTCCTATAAGAAGTTCTTTCTCTATAGGCTTTTATAAGCCTTTGATTTAACTATACTATTTAAATAAATTAGTATTATCAATCCCTAAACAGTCTTTTAATTTACCAACACATTCCTATCCACCGTTACGTGGTTTATATTTTCCACGTGGCCCATTAATATAGTCCTCGATGTGTATAGTTAGTCTATTACTATTCACAAACCTTTTTAGGTTCTTATTCGGCGACGCCTTCATTATAGTATTAACGGAGTTATGTTTGCCATCGATCTATCGGAACTCCTTACTATTCCTCCCCTCGTAGGCTTTACAAAGCGCTATCACGTCGATTATCAAGCGTTTTTCGCTGGTGGTTCCGAGTTTCGAAAGGTATTCGAATAGGTTCCTCGAGTCGATATAAATTACCACTGGAATAAAAGGAATCTTTAACTATTTAGTAGTAATATTACAGTTTTCCCCTAATACTATACTTACTTTAAAGCCAGTAATGATACCGTATATCTCCAATGTTAATACGCTTCATATAATTCTTTTACAATTAACAAAGGTTTAGTAAATTAAATTACCGATAATACTAAACTGGTTTTCCCGTTTGTTTTCATTAATCAGGGTTATTAAAAATCCGATTTATAAAGATAAGCCGGCATTATTTATGAAAGACCCGTCCGTAAAGATAATCAATTTAACCTTTAATAGGTCGATCAAAACGATATTAATTCCGTGGTCCAAGTTCTACATTTGCTATTCGAATTTCTTATTTAGTTGATTAAAACTCTTATTCGTTAATTTCTATATTTATATAACAATAAATAGGTCATAAACGTTTTTCGTTAATAAAAGATAATAATATAGCTACTGTTGGAATAGTATTGAATGCATTACAGTAGGTCAACTTTACTTACAGTAAAGTTGACTGTACTGCAAATATATTGCTTTATAGAGACTTACCGCATTGGGTGTAAGTCAATTGCAGTATGTTACACTTCACTCTAGGGTATGGGCCAAGCAATTGGCCATACAAATTATAGTTCAAACCGGCTAGCAGTTTGCCAAACCTAAAACAAGATATCCACCATCTGACTACTACAATACTACTGTTACTTTGACTACGATTCGAATCGATAACGTTGCAACGTCTAAGGCCTACCAATACTAATTAGTATTTATTAGGTTAAGCACAGATTGGCTAAGTAGAAGAAGCTACTTTCCGTTTATTACGCTTTACGTTACGGCTAAGGTAGAGGAAAGATTTTTGTGAAGGGTCTTTATTATTGCGCCGGTTTTCACAGAAGTAAGTAAAAAATACTTCTAAGCTGCGCCAGTTTTTATGGAATTTTAGAGGTAACGACGGTATCGCTATTGAAAACACTAAGAAATCTTTACCAAAAATACTTTTTAAATACGTTAAGATTAACTGTTAAAATTCTTAAAGTTCGATAAGTTAGCAAACAGCTGAATTAGTACTATTAAGGGTATTACTACTATAGAAAAACGACTAAGCCCTTACACTAAATAACTTTTAACTTTTTCCTTTTACTGATAATAAACGATCTCCAACCGCACTCTTTATATAAAACCTTGGCACTTACTTTACTCTTTTTACTCCTTATATTACCTTAATTGTCAAGTTCCCTACTTTAAGCGAAAATACAAAGCGAAAATACCAGGTTACACCGAGAAAGATACGTTATGCAACCTCATGTTAAGCTACCAAGTCGCCAAGTTACCAAGTTCACACGCGATTTCACGCTAAAATACTAAGTCCACATGCTCAAAATTACCAAATCCCTCGCCCTACACATTTTAAACATCCTACACAAGCCAGAAACTTTAAGATAGCTATCGTAAGTCCTTACTTTTAGGCCATTACCGACACCGCCTGGAAAGAAGTAATTAAAACCCTCGAAATAGTTTTCGCTAAGTTTTATAACCACGATCATTAGAGACATGGCGTCGATAAAAAAAATAAACCAAAATCATTTGACTAACTTCATTGGTTGTTTTATCCTAGAACATAAATTTGGTAAAGATCCTAACCGCATTTTCCATAAATATTATGAGTTTTTGGACAACCAAACTATAGACATATGAAAAGCAACTTAAAATACCGTTAAGTTTAAATTAAAGGCTGAACTTTAATACCAAAGGATTTACGTATTAGAGGAAAGCTTTACTAAATTAGCTTAACTGAAAGAAAGCCCTTAAAACCATAATCCTTAAAACCTTCAAGGAAAAGATAAAGATATTAAAAGACACTAATAACCTTAATGCTCACATATACGATTTAGGGGACCCTCCCTTTACTTTTAGCTAAGCCAAACTTTTTTACGTGCTGGCGATAAAAAAACTATTAACCTGTTCGGTAGTCTAACTCCCTTATATAACAGCGCGAAATACGCCTTTAGCAGCAGCCAAGCACATAAAGTAAGAGCTGCCAACGCAGCTAAAGGGATTAATGTTGGCGTTCTACACCAATCAATGAAGTAAGATTGTTAGCTCTTCCAAAATCTTTAAGTACTTATCACCCCTTAGTAATCCAACTGCCAAACTCTTTAAAAACTTTCCCCCTTTAGATTTACTTACGCATGAAAACCCACCACAGGTTTTACCACAGGACTTTACCCATCGTGTTAGGCGATTGGCAAGTACCCTTAATACTGTACCTCGGAGGCTCTAAGGCTTAAACTGTTAGGAAACACTATTTAAGGTTAGGATAATTATCGTAACCTTCCTCTAAAACCTGTTCAAATAGTTCAAATTAATTATAAACTTCTTACCAACTTCACCAAGATTTAGGACCACAAAGAAAAGTATAATAAAAAGCCCTAAAACCTCTTTGATATTAAGATAATACCCTTCCTAAATATATATAAGTGGATGGAAGTTCTACCTTCTGGTTTTAACTTATTATTTTCCGGAATCTTTATAAGGTACGCCAAGAAATACTACCTAACTTTCCTAACCTAAGCAATTAAATTTCACGAAGTTTACGATGGCATAAAAATCTACTTCGAATAAAATATTCACCTTGCATAATTCTACACATATTAGGATACCACAAGGTAGGCAATGAAAATGCCTAAGAAGAAAAAGGAGGAAACACCGATGAATGTGCTTAATTAAATAATTAACAAGTTGATATTATACTAAAAATCAATAGAGAAAGCACACGCTAGTGAAGTCATACTTTATAAGAAGGTACAGGCAGTGGTTACGGGCGTTAACGAGTTCAAATACGCCTTATAACGTCTAAAAGCCATCTTCGAAGGCTTTTTTAGCTAGTTTTGTTCCTCGTTTACCACCGTAATAACACTTATACCAAACTCTCTTAGTACATATTTCCAAACCGGCAACTTCCTTAACGTAGATGAAAAAGACCTTGCCGTAGTTAACTACGTCGACTGTAAGTATGGGCGCTTATAATACCTAACGTTTATCACATTGATTTCAGCCTTAAATTAAAGGTAGTAACTACGTTAGTACCAATAAAGCTAAACTTTAGAGGACCCAATTAACCGCTAATATCATCGTTGCAATAGTAGCAAAAAATATTAGATTTATAGCAAATCTAGCTATTACTTAATTTGTTACTCCCTTACCAAACGTAATAATAGAAAGGCAATATATTACAACTAATACCACAATGCTTCTAAATAGAACTACTTGAATTGAATCGTACACTTTGAAAATGACAAACCGATTATCGTTGCTAATGCCTATAAGCAAATTAAGTAACATAAAGATATTACTTCTAGTACGGCCTAGTAACTAGCCAACCACGTTTTTCTGTACCTTTTGGGTGGTAAAAACATATACCTTTACCTTGATCAAGCTTCTAACCCCTTACATACATTTAACCTTTGCAATCGCTACACGAACCACACATTTTAAGGTATTACGCTAAATATAGGGGCAATAAGGTACTTAAAAAAAGGCTATTCGCAATAAGTAACACTATGGAGGGAAAACACTACAGCTACTAAGATTAATTATCACGATATTAACAAAGCCAAAGTTGGTTTTAGCCTAAACAAATAGCTATCGTTACGAAGGGTAACGGTAATTTATACTGTCATAGGAATAATGACGTTTCACATCCTCAAGTCAGCTATCACTTTTCTATTTTCTTAAAGAATATAAAGACCTTCAACGTTAACGTTAATATTGACGTAAAAGAACTGGTTAAAAATAGCCAAGGTTTTTACTTACCCTTAAGTAAGAGTACCTATGGTTTTATTTTTAAGGCCCGGAAGTAATAGTATTGACCTGATAAAGCTGGAGATACGTTAACTACACTGGCACTTTAATTAACCAACTGTTAACAGGCTATATAAATTCCTAAAGTCTGCAAGTTATAAAAATATAAAATAATTTTCCCTAAAAGCTATTAAAAGGCTTTACTACTATTGCTAAACGTATACTTAAGCTTCCTATAAATTTAAGTGGATGTTAAAAAAAGATAAAGATTTTAATTACGATATTTTTATTAATATATTTTACTTAGATAATAAGCCCATTTTAAATGTTATTAACTTCGTAATCTCTTTTTACGGGGTGCAGTTTCTAAAGTTCTTTTCGGTAAAGGATACGTAGAAAATGTTAAAGATGTTGTAAATTAATATATATCTAAGCCCACTTAAAGTTGTTGTGTACGATACCGGTACTAACTTTACAGCGACGATATTTTAAAAATATGCTAAGATAATGGGTATCCAATACAAATAGGTATTTGTTAAGGCCTAATAAAGCATTAGGAAGGTTAAAAGGGTATACGCCTTACTTCGCCAAGCGTATAATATCCTTACGCTAGAAATTGAAAGCTTTATGGATTCGGAGGAACGCTTACAAATAGCAGTAAAAAGTCAAAACGATACTATGGACCCTAAAGGCTCAGTACCAACACTTCTGGTTTTTGGAGCGTACCTACGCCTAACGAGTGAATCTCCGCTCTCGACAAGTATTTAAAAACGTATTACGGCCTATAACAAAGTTTTAAGGGAGTTAAGAAGAGAATCGGTACGCCGCTAGGTTAATAAAGGCCTTAACAGAAAAAAAGACCCTATAACAATCGATATACTTTCTTTGCCGCTACAAAGTAAAGTCCTCGTATAACGGGAGCTGGGTAAATAGGAGGGCTCATATAAGATATTAAATATCACGAATTCTAAAGTAGTGATTAAAAATGTTAAAGGTTTTATATTCTTTCCAATTATTCAAGTTAAACCCAATATTAAAGCTACCGACGATAAAGCCCTTGAAATTAAATAACCGAGCTAATACAAACCTCCTCCACCCGTTATCTATAAATTGATGAAACGCTGCTGGCGCGGACGACCTTCAAAAAAAACATTAAAAAGAAGGAATACATACCCAGTCGTATTTACAATATTACTTAGGTAAGTAGAAAGAAAAAGTGTAACAAAAATATGGCATTAAAGCTCCGGATACAAGATATTATCAAAACTTTCAACAAACCTTTTAAAAAAACGACAAAGTCAAAATTAACGGCCTACTAACTTAAGGAGTTATACAATTCATACTTAAGATCGATTTTAACTTTTAAACCCCAAATATTACGATCTTTAAATTTAGGATTATTTATAAGGTTAAAGGTAAGACTATCGGGCAGTCGTATGACAAATCATGTCTAATTGCTTAGAGATACAGTGATAAATATAAAGAGTGAATCTCTATATAGTTGTTGACGATTTAAAATATTAGCTAGCGTTTAATAGTCGTATTAATAACAAGTTTACTAGCTAAAATTAAAGGTAGGTTTATGTTTAATAATCGTAATATAATGTAAGTCTAAACATAATAACAATGGATTTACAATGGATTATACTGCTAAAACTTCCATAGGAATTTCGTGCCACATATTTTTTTAAACACGGTAATATGTTATATTAAGCTACTATACAGATTAGCTAAAGCAGGAGTTTACTAGTTTCTAACCTACTAGTCGTATTTCAAATTATGACTGGCGATAAAGTCTTTAACATACGATCCGTACTTGCTGTTAACATAAAAGAGGGACTTCGGCGTAATAGGAATATAAACTAACGATACCCTTTTCGTCGGAACGGCTGACTTTATAAAACTAGAATAATAAGAGATGAAAGATTTTAAGTTTTGGAATTGCAAGCCGGTAACGACGTTAATGAAGGGCAGACAACTTGACTTCAATGGATCGTTAATCCGCATGCTTGGTGTTAATGCCAGCCTTAACTTTCGCTAAAAAGGCCAGAGTGCTATTTTGGCCACAATTAATAATACTAATGAGGACAAGGTTTAACAGTACTTGGAATAGCGTATTCGAGATATCTATATTGTTACTTTATACCAAATGGAAGCTTTTGACGATCTATTTATTACGGCATAAACATAAGAGCTAACGGATAAAGTCTTTAACTGGCTAAATAAAAGGCTAGATTAGCAAATGCGAAATTTAGACTGCGGAATCAATATAATACTAATCGATTTTTTAAGGCCTAAACTAATAATTTTTACGGATGGGTTCTTTACAAAGAACACCAACTTGCTTTTATAGATCGGCTTTTTAATAATACTCGTTAACGAAGACAGATAGGAAAACCAATTTAGTATTATCGATAGCTTAATTCACTAAACCTTGGTTAAGTATAAGAAAATTATACGAAGCGTGTTAGCATCGGAGGTTTACGGAATAATACTAGGCTTTAACGTAGGCATAGCACTGTGGGAAACCCTTAATATTATCAATAGACAGCTAAGAATTTCTCCTATCCCGGTAGTGAATTATACCGACTCGAAAAGACACTTTAAATGCCTTTTAAAGCTCGAAAACACTAGCGAAAAACGCCTGATAATGGACGTAATAGTACTCCGTAAACTCTATGAAAGAAGGGAGATTAAAGAATTCTGATGGATCGATGGAAAAAACAATCCTATAAATTCCATGACGAAGGAAACGCCAAATAAAGCGCTAAAAAGTTTGTAGATAGTAATAGGCTAACTATACGCATCGAAGGCTAGGTTAATAAACTACCCAGAAAGCCCAAGTAATGTAATAGTGAATAGAGGTGGGTTGGTAGACTGGAAGACTACCAAGGAATTAATAATGGTAATTTTTTTAATTAATACAGTTAAAGTAGAGGCTTGTAAAGGTCTATGGGGAAAGAACTTTTTGTGGGAATTGATAAATTCAAACCTCGGGGCAATGGGTCAAATAGGGTTAAATTGCATGCAATTGGGTGTATTTCAGTATGGAAGTCAATTAAAATTGACAGGGGGCACGAGGTTGCTATTTAGAGTTAACTAGAGAAGATTAATTAGCCACATTAACGTACACGTACAAACTCAAAATCCGCCAATATTGAAATAGTATTGCATACAATGTAATAGATTAACTTTACTTATAGTAAAGTTAACCGTACTACAAGTGTATTGCTTCATAAAAACTTATCGCATTAGATATAAGCCGAGTATAGTACGCTACACTTCACTCTAGGGCACGGGCAAAGCAATTAGTCATAAAAATTACAGTTCAGATCGGCTAGCGGTCTACCAAAGCTAAAACAAGACATCCACCATTTGACTACTACAAGGCTACTATTACTTCGACCATGATTCGAATTGACAACATTGCAACGTCTAAGGACTACCAACAGCTACCTTGAATACGTTATTCCAAATACTATTAAACTCTAACCTCGTTAATTTTGTTAATTATAGCTAAAAGAATACCTTAGTCTTTTTAACGAAAGCTAAAGCCTCTATTAATACCTAATATACGAATTAATAATCCATTAAAGTCAAGTTAATTATTTTCTATCAACGTCGTTACTAATTTACAATTTTGAAACTCAAAGTCTTTAATGACCTATTATTTTAATATCATGAAACTAGTTTTTTCGATAAAAAAAAGTAACGTTGATTTACATGCCTATTACATCAAAATCTTTTTCTTGCGTTATTAGTAAATACAGATCGTATATTGAAAACTTTATCGCTAACCGTAATTTAAAATACAACTAGTAAGTCAAAAACTAATAAACGTTTATTTTAATTCACTCGTATAGTGGCTATATACATCGCATTATTATACTTAAAAAGTAAATGACACGTAATTTATATGAGAATTTTAGCAATACGATTCGATATAAATTCGTTATTAATTATACGTAGGCTTATGTTATATCACAGCTATTAAAGGTAAATTTATTTTTAATATTTACTTATAAACTTATTATCAAAGTAATTACTAAGCCTTAACTGATTTTTTAAATCGTTAGCTATTACATATGTATCTAATACTGACCTTCATTACCGTATCTTTAAATAATTAAACGTGATTTTTCTTACGGTTGCCCCGTAGTTTTACCTCTAACCCCGTAAATAATTCTCGACTTAAAGATCGTAACATTTAGGTTTTAAAAGTTAAAATCGGTTTTCGATACGAATTATATAACCCCTCGAATCATTAAGCCGTTAATATTGATCTTATTGCTTTCTTTAAAAGGTTTTCCAAAAAGCTTGATAATTCCTTACGCTTGGAGCTTTAATACTAAGTCTTCGTTATCCTTTTCTTTTATACCTACCTAAACATTATTGTAAATACGACCCGATATATATTTCTCATTTTAATATTTTTTCTTCTTCAGAGATCACTCGCTCCGACTGCGTTTTATCAGCTTGTTGATAATGTGTGAAGGAGATTCATGTTAGCTTGGTATTTAACTTAAGAGTTTTTATAGTTAATAACTCTAATATAAGGTTTAACCTAGGTAATTCGAAAATGTATAAAATCTTTAGTAGTTTTAACAATTATTTTGAAGTTCGCGATATTTAATATCTTATACGGGTCTTTTTTATTTTCTTAGCTCCCGTTACACGAGGACTTTACTTTATAACGGTAAAGTAAGTACTTCGAGTATTATAGGGTTGTTTTTGTTATTGAAAGACTTATTAATCTAACGGTGTGTCGATTCTCTTCGAAATTCCCTTAAAGCTTTACCATAAGCCGTAATACATTTTTAAATATTTGCTGAAAGCGTAAATTCACTCGTTAGGCATAGGTACGCCCTAAAGACCAAAAACTTTAATACTAAGCCGTCGGAGCTCACAGTGTTATTAAGACCTTTTATTGCTATTTATAGGCGTATCTCCGGATCCATAAAGCTTCCAATTTCCAATGTAAGGATATTATACATTCTACAAAGCAATACATATACTATTTTAAACTTTTGAATACTTTAATAGGCTTTTATAAACACATATATATACTAAATACACATTATTTTGGTATTTTTTTAAAAAAAACTTTGCCACCGGATAGTTGGTGCCGGTATAATGAACAACGACGTTAGGTAGGCCTAGGTACGTGTTAATCCACATTATTTTTAACTTTTTTCCACGTATCTTTTGCCGAAATAGATTTTAGGAACTTGGCTTCATAAAAAAAGGTTACAGAGTTAACGATATGAAAAATAGGCTTATTATTTAAGTAAAACACATTAATAAAGATCTTGTAATTGAAATCTTTATTGTTTTTCAATATAAATTTTAATCTCTAGGGGATTCAGGTATACGTTAAACAATGGTGATAAAGTTTTTTAATATCTCTTAGGGTAAAGTATTCTATATATGTATACCTTACAGACTTTCAAACTTTGTATAACCTGTTAACAGCTGGATAATTAAAATACCGGGATAATTAACGTATTTTCGGCTCCGTTAGGTTTAATAACACTATTTCCAGGCTTTCAAAATAAAGCCATAAGTACCCCTACCTAAAAGAGACTAAAAACATTTAGTTATTCTTAATCAATTCATCCGCATTAACGTCGACATTAACGTCAAAAGTTTTTATATCATTTTAAAAAAAAAAAAAAGGGTAAGGAACTAAAGGATATAAAACGTAATTGCTTTTACAATAGTTTAAATTACCGTCATCTCTAATAATGAGAATCATTTGCTTAAGTTAAAGTTAATTTTTACTTTATTAACATCGTAACAACCTAAATTAATAGCTATAATATGTTCTCTCTACAATACCACGTATTACAAATAACCTCCTATTAAAAACCTCATTATCACAATATCTGATATAATACCTTGAAAGGTATAATTCGCGTAATAATCGCGAAAATTAAAGGTATATAAAAGGTTAAAGACTTAATTAGGATAAAGGTAAAGGTCTTTACCACTCAAACAGTATAGGAAAGTGTAGTCGGCAAATTACTGGGCTATATTAGAAATAGTATCTTTATGTCATTCAATTTACTTAAAGGGATTAACGTTGTTAATTAACTCGTCGCCTTCGAAGTTTGCGATTTAATTTAAATAATTCTATTTAGAAGTAGTTGAGTATTAGGAGTAATATACTGCCTTTTTTTTATTACGTTCGGTGGGGGGGTTCCAAGTAAACCAATAGCTAAATTTGCTATAAATCCAATTTTTTTGCCACTATTACGACAATAATACTTACGGTTAACAGGTCCGCCTTAATTTTAGCCTTTTTAGCGTTAGCGTGACTACTGCCTCCAGTTTATAACCGGTAGGCTAAACCTTAGGCGTTATAGGCGCCCGTACTTACAGTCGACGTAATTGATCACCGTAAAGTCTTCTTTATACATGTTAAGGAAGTTACCGGCTTAGGAGTATATAATAAACGAGGATCGTAATTAGCTAAAAAAAACCCTTCTTAAATAGTATATAGATGTTATAAGACGTATTTGAATTTGTTAACGCCCGTAACTATTATATGTACCTGTTCGCGAAATATAGCTTCACCAATATAAACTTTCCTTATTACTTTTGAATATAACATTAACTTATCAAATATTCAATTAGGGACGTTTATTGGTATTTCCACCTTTTTTTCTTTACCATTATTATAGTTTACCTCGTAATAGCCTAGTCTATATAATATTGCGCAAGGTAAACATTGTGCTCAAGGTGAATATTTATACTATCGTTAATCTCACGAAATATAGTAGCTTTAATAGAGAAGGTTAAATAATAATCTCTAACGTACTTTATAAGGATTCCGGAGAATAATAAGTCAAAACCCAAAGGGGGAATTTCTATCGATTTGTAAATGTTTAAAAGCGGTATTATTTTGGAGTCAAAAGGGTTGTAGGGTTTTCCATCATATTTTTCTACATCATTCTAAATCTTGGTAAAGTTCATAAATAACTTATAATTAATGTTAACTATCTTAATAGGTCTTGAGAAAAGGTTGCAATAGTTATCCTAACCTTAATAGTATTTTATGGCAGTTTAAACCTTAAAGCTTCCGAGACACGATGTTAAAGGTAATTACTAGTCGCCTAACTCGAGGGGTAAAGTCCTATGGTAAAACCTGTAATAGGCTCTCGCACGTAGGCAAATCTAAAGGGACAGGGGTTTTAAGAGTCTTAACAGCTTTAGGTAAAGTGTTAAAGGGGAACTGTTACCTAACGACTTTAGGAGGTTTGACAATCTTATTCGATTAATTGGTATAAATCGTTAGCTTCAATACCTTTAGCCGCGTAGGCGGCCGCCGCTTTACTTGCTCTACCACCGCTAAAAGCGTATTTCACGTTACTACATGATGGTTTTAAATTACAGAATAAGCTAATAGGTTTCTTATATCCAACGCGTAAAAAGACCTACCTTAATTAAGGGTAAACTAAAAGTCCCTTAAAATGTGTGTGTAGGCGTTAAAATCTCTTAACGTCTTTTCCATTTTATTTAAGGGTTTTAAAAATTAAGGGTTTTAAAAAAGTCTTTTCATTAGGTAATTCGAAAAAGGTTTCTGCCAATCTCACCGGGGTCTTTTTATGAATATAAATTCTGCGGTATATAGCCTCCTTTTTCAACCTGGCCTTAACCAAGTATTGGATTATCTAACACATGTTAAGAGTCTAGTAATTAAAGAACTTTCGAAAATCTTAAAAAGCGCGGGTGCCGCGACTGTACTCGTTACTGAAATCCGTCTCGATAATATACTAGCTTACGTAATTTTTCAGGTAAGTTTTAGTTAGCGTTTCGTTAATATCCGTAATTAAAAGTTATTAGTCATAATAGTTAAAGAAAACTATTCCGAAGGCTTTAACTTTCCTTATGTATTTCTAACTCAGGGGTATTTTAACGGTTTGGTTTGTGGAGAATGTGTAGGAAATATAGGGCCAGGGACTTGGTAATCTTCAATTGTGGAAACTTGGTGTTTTGGCGTAGAGTTGCGTGTGAATTTAACGATTTAGTAACTTAGCGTAAGGTCGTGTGATGTGGCTTGCTTAGTATAACTTCGTGTTTTCGCTTAAAGCAGCGAACTTAACGATTAAAGTTGGTATATAGAAAGTAAAAAGAGTAAAGTAGGGGCAAATGTTTAGTGTAAAAGGTAAGATCAAAGGTTGTTGGTGGTGGTAAAGGTTATTTGACGTAGGGATTTAGTTGTTTTTTTTATATTAATAGCACCCGTAATAATATTAACTTATCCGTTTGCCAACTTACCGAACTTTAAGACTTTAAATAGTCAATCTTAACGTTTTTAAAAAGGATTTTTAATAAAGATTTTTTGGTGTTTTCAATACCAATACCATTGCTACCTTTAAGTTTCCGTAGAAACCGACGCAGCTTAGAAGTTTTTTCTACTTACTACCGTAAAAACCGACGTAGTAATATAGTCACTTCGTAAAAATCTTACCTTAACTTTGGTCTTTTACAAAGCGTAACCGGAAAGTAGCTTTTTTTTTACTTAACCAATCTATGATTAACCTAATAAGTACTCATTGTCATGATCACACTAAATACCCGTGAGTAAATAGAAGGTGTCAGGGGGTTTATATTAGCAGTAAAGTAGTAGAGGTAACAAAGGTGCAATATCAAAAAGATATTTGTCCGTACTGTAAAATGATCACTAGCTGTTAGGCTATTCAAGTGTGTAGACTGAATACTTGGATTGACAACTGAAGAGCTATGAAGGAAATACTATTTATGTGGTGCTGACAGTATCCTTATATCCTTTATCCTTCATATCATCTTTAGTACTGTCCTGGGTTGGATCATACTGGATCGCTATGATCCTCCATTCTCTGGATTATCTTGGATCGCTATGATCCTTCATGATCCATCACTTGACTTTGCTTAGTCATCGTGGCTGACATAAGAGATGTTCCCCGCCTAATGTGTTAGAATTCAGGCTTCTCAGTGACGCAGTTACATACTGGCCCGTTTCCTGACCCAATCGCTGTCTGGGTCATAACACTAATCAGTGTTTGTAGGTTTTTAGATTGGTATATCGTTATCGATTTGAATCGTAGTCGAAGTAACATTAGTATTATATGATTAAATAATAGATCTATTGTGTTAGGTTTGGCAAACCGTTAGCCGGTCTACACTGTAAATTGTATATCCAACAGCTTAGCCCGTGCCCTAAAATAAAGTGCAGTTTACTACACTCGACTTATACCTAATACGATAATTCCGCATAAAGAAATACACTTATAGTACGGTCAACTTTACTGTAAGTAAAGTTGACCTACTAAATTACATGTAATACTATTTCAATATCAACTTTATTATTATAAATCGAAGTTCTCTTATAGTAACAATTAAACGAATAAAACGGAATATCCAATATTTTAAGTATTATTAATCTAAAAGTAGTTGTTAAAACTATAAATGAATTTACGGAGTTCTCAACAACGTAATTAAATTATGTATTAGTATTAATAACAACAAAAATACTTAAATTCTAATAGTCAATCAATAAAATCATCCTCTCTTCGTAATTAACAAAAAGAAAAAACAACGATAGTAGGATCGACCATTAAAAATGAAAAATATTATAAATAAAGAATATATATAAATACATACCTAAATAACTACTTAAATTAATAGGAAAGAAAAGGATAATTAAGAAGTGGCTGTTGAACACCACATACAAAAATCACGAAAATTTGAGTTGAACCCTTTAAAAACTAATAAAATCGAAATTGATAGATTCTTTACACGAAAAGTTATACAATTTATACTTAAATAAGATTTTAAATTTTATAACCCTAACGATACGATCTTCAAACCGAGGATCATTTACGAAATAAAGGGTAAACTCTTGGATAAAACATATGAAAACTTACGTATAATGATTTCAAAATATAGTAATAAAACCAAAAACTAAATCTTTACATAATTTAAAACGATTTTGAAAATCAACCAACGCTTAATAGTTAGATAAAAAATTGTTTAAAAGAAAATATTAATGTAAAGTGTCGGTAGGGTCTAAAGACCAATTTATGTAAAATAAGGTAACTAAAAAAGTAATTAAAGATAATTGGTATTTATAGTAAAGTAAAGATAAATCTGGTTAAAAAAAGTATCCAGAGGTGTACGTTACATATAAGGGCTTATAAGCTCTCGCCCAGAGCGTACTACTCTGGAATACCTGCTTTTAGACCGTTCCACACATAAGAGTATAATCTACAGCATGTTACGTTATTATATACTTTGCAAGAGTATAGCCTATAACATGATACGTAATCATATACTTTATAATAGTACAGCCTGTAGCATGATACGTAATCGTGTCATGCTTCAAGAGTATACCTTATAATGTAATATACTACTATTAAATATACTATTTATAAAGATATATAATAATATCTATACAAGCAATCTTTTATTTTTTCTTTATACGTTCATTTAGTAGTAATAGTATAGCTTTAATTCGTATCCGTAATCCAGTAGTAACAGTATTGCTTTAGTTCGTGTCTGTAATACAGTAGTGACAGTATGGCTTTAGTTCGTATCCGTAATCCAGTAGTGACAGTATAAGTAGTGCGGTTCGTATTAGTCGTTGCGATATTATTAGTTAATAGTGACAGTGGTATCTGCTATCTTTCTAGGTAAAACTTCTTTTCTTTTCCTTTTTCTTCACTTAGAAAATTAGTAATATTGCAAATTAGATCACGTGATCTTCCTCGTAACGTTGATGGTTGTAACAAATTTCAAAAACATTATACATGTTTTAAATACGTATGTTAAGGCGTTGTACGTGAGTGACAGTGGTGAAATACTGCTTTCGGTAACTTGTTTCCGTAGTGACAGGGGCGCTTTTGTTTTCTTATAGGGGCCTAGTTGTATTTAAAGCATCTGGCTACTCTTTCTCCTGAAATATCGGCTTGGATTGTTGTAGTGTAGCAGATTTTGAAAGAAGCGAGCGGTGCGTTTATTGTATTTGTGGTATATCATGTAATTTGTGGTCGGTCGGAAAATGCGTGTGTGGCAGATGTTGTGATTTGTGGTCAGTTAGAAAATGCGTGTGTGGTAGATATTGTGATTTGTAGTCGGTTGGAAAATGCATAGGTGGCAGATCTGGCTCTTCCTCTTCCTGTAGCCCTTTTTCTTTCTTTTCTTAAGAGTGTGGTTTGGTTTGCACACATAAGCCTTCCTTCCCTAGCAGTTTTTTTCTTTTTTGCGGCCCACATAGGCCTTTCAGCCCTCCTTCTTTTTGCTGCGGCTCAGATTGCATACCTGGCCCCTCCTTTTCTTGAGGATATGGCTTGGATTTTGTACCTATCCCTTCCTCCTCCTGTATCCCTTTCCCTTTCTTTCTCTCAAACGTATGAGACACGCTTTTGAGCTTTCCTTATCTTTTTTCCGCAGCCCTCTTTTGTCCTAAGGCTGTGGCTTAGACTGTACATACAGATCTTCCTTCCCTAGCAGTTCTTTTTCTTCTTGTAGCCCACATAAGCCTTCTTTTCCTGGCAGTTCTTTTTCTCCTTGTAGCCCACATAGGCCTTCCTTCCTTAGCAGCACTTTTTCTCCTTGTAGCTTACATAGGCCTACTTTCCTTGGCAGTTCTTCTCCTCCTTGTAGCCCATATAGGCCTTCTTTCTCTGGCAGTTCTTTTTTTCTTGCGGCCCACACAGGCCTTCCTTCAGATTCTGCAGGTAATATCCCTCCACAAATTCTCCTTCCATAATTTATTAATTCGTTTATTTAGGCATATGTATGAGCTGAGCCGTTGATGACAAGGCTTCTGCGATACGGCTGTAGCTAGGTGTATTAATACCTCTACTTCGTAATTACCTTCGCAGGATTCTTGCAATTGTACCATCCACTATTCGCCACATGCCTATTGACCAGTTCGCAAAGTTCTTTATAAAGCTATCAAACAAATTGCGCCCTTTAAATTCGCAACTGCGATAATCAAAAATCATTTTTATAACGTATATATTTTCCGTATAGGGACATAAATTCTCTACTGAAGCCTCGATTTTGTTATACCAAAAGGTAAGGTCCAAATGTTTAAGGATATTGCTTCGAAACAACGTGTGTGAAAAGGTACTCCATATATTCGTTAGCTTTTTCCAGGTCCGTTACCGGTGGAGCCATCATATATTTTAGCACTTGCTAATTCACACTAGCTAAGCGGCTAGGAAAACTCAAATAAACTTAAAACAAACAGCATAAACGGAACAAAGAAAAAAGCGAACGTAAAAATGTTTTGTTAGCACGTGGTAATGTTACACTAGCCAAGCGGCTAGAAAAACTCAAATAAACTTAAAATAAATAGGGCAAATGGAACTTAAAAAAGCGAACGTAAAAAAGTTTTATTAGCGCGTAGTAGCGCCACACTAGTCAAGCGGTTAGGAAAACTCAAATAAACTTAGAACAAATAAGGCAAACGTAGGTAAGGTGAGCAGAACAAAGGGAACGTAGGTAAGGTAAAAGAAAAATGTGTGATCTAGTGTGCGAGTCGATCCGTAGTGACGTGTCGTAGTAGAATTTGGTGGAGGGATCGGTTGGTTGCTTAGTGTGTAACCGATTTGGCTTTGCTGGAGCGAGTGGTTCGAAAGAAAAAAAACCAGATGGGTTCCAGCAAAGGGTTCCGAAACTTGGTGGTTTTGGCTTGCATGGCCTAGTATCCGGTAGGTCCTAGTAAAGGGCTCCGAAAAACTTGGTGTTTTAATTTACGTAGCCTGGTATCCGGTGGGTCCCAGTAAAAGGTTCCGAAAAACTTGGTGATTTGGCTTGCGTGGCTTGATGCGTGATATAACGCCTTTTAAAAAAGACTCAGGTTAATTGTTCAGAGCATCAATACAAGTTGGTGGTTGCGGAACGGAGCTGATCTTTTTTAAGTCACTTCGGATCTTATAATCTTGTAATGCTTTAGGTTTCTCAGCGCTCCCGCGTAATTCCACACTCTCATATAGTTCTTATAAGGCGTAGTGTTAAATCACAGGCAGTTGGTACCGCTATAGTATCCTGCTATAGGTATTTAACGAATGTTTATCTCCTTTTCCTAAGCTATTTGTAGTCGATCGAGTCGGCTATTAATTAGTGTCGGTAAGGTCTAAAAACATATTTACGTAAAACAAGGCAACTAGAAGAGTAATCAAAGATAATTAGTATTTGTAGTAAAGTAAAAATAAGTCTGGTTAAGAAGAAGTATCTAGAGGTGTACGTTATAAGTAAGGGCTTATAAGCCTTCGCTTAGAGCGTACCACTTTGGAATACCTACTTCTAAACCGCTCCACGCATATGAGTATAATCTGCAGCATGTCACTTTATCATATACTCTGCAAGAGTATAGCCTGTAACATGACACGTGATTATATACTCTGCAAGAGTACAGCCTGTATCATGACACGTGATCGTTTCATGCTTCAGGAGTATACCTTATAGTGTAATGTACTGCTACCTAAATATATTATCTATGAAGATATATCATGATATCCATATAAAGATCTCATGTAATAGCCGTAATATTGCTTAAACGCATATGTAATTAAAACCAAATATATAATAAATAGTTAAATTAACGTTACCTTATAATTCCCGTATATAGTATCTATTAAAAACAATTATACGATGCGTTAAATCACCTTATATAATATCTAAAACAGGTACTCATTTATTTTCTAACTACCAATTACAATGAAAGTTAAGGTTATATATAGAATAGTTAACTTATAATTTATAACTATTAATCATATAAATTCATGAACATTTTAATATAATTAGTACACAAACTAACAATACCATTTTTATCAAAATTACTAGCTTGGTAACAGCGAAATAATATTCGATTGAAAACGTAAAGGTTTTGGAATTATAATCCGATTAGAACTTTAAGTAAAGGTAAGCACCTAAATTTTGGTGAAGAATTAATCTACATATGTAATATTAACGATGTTTACCTAAATTTCAATTAAAAGAGCCAAAGTACTAGCTTTGCTAAGATTAATAAAACTAATAAAACAAAAGCTCAAGATTACTAAAAAATAACGTGCCCGTAATAGTTACATTATAAACTTATACCAATTGGAAAAATCGTACGATTCATCAGTTATAATATAAGTTTAAAAGCCAATCAATCATTATTACGATCAACCAGACAAACTATTAAATTAGGAAATAAAAAATATATACCAAGTGATTCATTCAATCCCTGTTTAACTATTCAAAGCAAAGTTAATAACTTTTATAGACGGCTTCTTTACCAACAATACTAACCTATTGTTCGAAATCTAATTCCTTACAATGATTGTTAACGGAAGAAAATCACAACAAAATCAATTTATTAGTAGGATTTTATCGTTTTAACATAATCGATTCGAATTGATCGAAGTAACTGGTGTTGCATTGAAAGTGATTGATGCATTGTTATAGGTTTGGTAAACCGTTAGCCGGTTTCCGCAGTAATTTATATGATCAATTATTTGGCTTGTACCTTGTTCTTAAGTAAGCGTATATTTTACTTGACTTCTTGCTAATATATTTATCTTCAAAAAATACACTTAACTTAAAGTTAGTAGAGTTAAATTTACTATTAGTTAAGTGGATTAACTACACTATAATTATTACTATTTCAATAAAATTCGCTATTATAAGAAACTGAATTCACGGAGCCTTTATCAACTATAAAATGATTAAGTGAAACGTACTTACTTCCGAAATTTACAACATGATTACCGGTGTTGATATAAGTATAACTATATAAATCATTTAATACTATTACAAGATAATTTAAAAATCTCATTAATTTCAATCGTTATTTTTACTAATTTCGAACCACAATTCGAATCCCGTATTTAGTTAGGAACAACTAATAAAAAACGTTTCATAATCGATGCAACAACTTCTTATAAAGCTTACGAAATCAAGGAAATTAACAGATTCTATTAAATCGATCAAAGAGTTACTTGGGAAACTTTATATTAAAGAATACATCGAATAAATACCTATACTTTGTGAATAGTAATGTGTTAACTATAAGGATCGAAATATACGTTAAATAGCCACTTATTAAAGTATTACATTATGGCGGACATTGTTATAAGCTGGTGTCTAGGCTAGAAGTCACCAGGGATTTAGACTTGGCGGTTGCCATGCTCCTACAATATTTTAGGACCATTAAGAGGTATAATTTTCCATTTATTACATAACTGGGCCACTCCTGTTTTGTAGCTTATAATATCTTTTTGATATGAATTTATTCCTTCTTTCCTTTATTAAAGATAATAAACAGTATTCAATCTTCTTAAACGATAGCTTTAGCTTGATTCAATTATATATTATCCTTTTTTTCTTTTTCCCGATGTTATTTTAGTTGCTTATAAATAATTATAACTTAAGGCATTTCTTCCAACCTTTTAAACCCAGCCCTCCAAATATTAAAATAGTTTTTTGATGCGCGTATTAAAAACCGACTCCGAAACTCTTTAACAATGTAATATAACTATTGGAATGATATTACATGCAGTACAGTAGGTAAACTTCACTTACAGTAAAGTTGACTATACTGCAGGTGTATTGCTTTGTGGAGACTTATCACATTGGATGTAAGTCGAGTGCAGTACGCTGTACTTCACTCTAGGGCACGGGCTAAACGATTGTCCATACAAATTACAGTGTAGACCAGCTAGCGGTCTGCCAAACCTAAAACAATATATTCACCATCTGAACATGTAATACTACTATTACTTCAAAGACTAATCGAATCGATAACTTTGTAACTTCTAAAGTCTACCAATACTGATTAGTGGTTGCCTACCTATTATTTTAAGCACAAATAAGCTAAGTAAAAGAAGAAGTTACTTTCCAGTTACGCTTTAGATTAATAACATCGAATAGGGTAGAGGAAAGATTCTTGTAAAAGACCTCTATTAGTACTATGTTAGTCCCCAACATCAGGAAAACAGAGAAGACTTCTTAGGTTACGTCAGTCCTTAACGGAAATCTGGAAGTAAGTGACAGTATCGTTACTTAAAAATACCAAGAAATATTCAGTGATCTTTCTTGAAGAAAAGCGTTGAGATTGACCGCTAAAAGTCTTAAACGATAAGTTGGCAAACGGTTAAGTCAGTACTACTGCAGGTGCTACTACTGAAAAAACGACTAAGTCTCTACGCTAAACAACCATAACAAATAACCTTTGACTTTTACCATTACAAACGACCTTCGACCTTACCTTTTATACCAAACCTTTGCCCCTACTTTACTCTTTTTTTTACTGCCTACTTTGCTTATTTCGATTATCAAGTTAGCTGCTTGAAGCGAAAACACTAAGTCATGTTAAAAAAGCTACGTTACGCGACTTTTCACTAAGTTGCTAAGTTTCCACGCGACTTCATGCCAAAAAACCAAGTCCCTACACTTGAATATTACTAAATACCTCATCCTGCACGCTTACCAAGTCCTATATAAGCCGAAACGATAAGATATCTTCCGCCAACGCTCAGCTTAAAGTTATCACTGACCTCGACCGGAAAAAAAAGAAATCAAAGCCTTCGGATACTCCTTTATCAAGTTTTACGATAACAACCTTTGGGTGTTAGATATTAACGAAGAATTAACCGAAAAACTCCTTACCAACTTCGTTGGATACTTTATCGTTAAGCATAATATCAACTATCATTCCGACTGTACTTTCTATACATACCGTAACTTCTTAAAGGACTAGATAATGGATATATGAAAATTAGTTTTAAAAAGGGTTAAATTAAGTCTTAAGTTCAAATTGGAAAGGCGAAGAATATTCGTTTAAGTACAAGACACTATAAAGTTAGCCTAAGCCATTTTCAACTTAACCTAGCTTAAAAATTGCCTTTAGGACCCACAATCTAAAGGAAAAGGCGTTGAAAAATCTTAACTCCCTTACATACGATTAAGGGGACCTTCTTTTTAGCCTTAGCTAAGTTTTGATTCCTTGTGCGTTAACGATAAGGAATCTATTAATCTATTCGGCGGTTTAGTACCTTTATGTGATAGCGCAGAATACGCCATTAGCGGTGGAAGAGCACGCGAGCTAAGGGCTTCCAACGCGGCCAGAGGTATTAATGTTAGCGTTTTATACCAGTTAATTAAACAAGATCGTCAGACTTTATAAAACCTATAAGATTTAATCGACCTTTAGTATTATAATCGCTAAACACCTTAAAAATCCTCCCCCTTTAAACTTTCCTACGCATAAAAGTCGATTACAGGTCTTACTATAAGATTTTACCTATCGAGTTAGGCGACTGGTAATTATCCTTAATACCGTATTTCTGAAGTTTTAAGGCTTAAATTACCAAAAAAAAACCATTTTAACCTGGGATAATTATCGTAACCTTCCTCTAAAACCTGTTAAAATCGTTAATATTAATTATAAGTTGATAACGGACTTCGTTAAAATGTGAAATAATATGAAAAAGTATAAAGAGAAGCTTTATAACCTTTTTAACACAAAAATAATGCCTTTCTTAAATATTTACAAGTAAATAAATATCCTACTTTTTGGTTTTTACTTACTATTTTCCGGAATATTTATAGGTTACGCCAAAGACTACTACTTAACCTTTCTAACAAACGCCACCATGTTTCGCAAAATCCATGATAATATAAAGATCCACTTCGAGCACGATGTTTACTTTATGTAATATTATACAAACTGGGCCACTACGCGGTAAATTACAATAATGGTAACAAAAAACCGAGGAATTACTAATGGATATTTTTAATCAAATGTTTAATATGTTGATAATATATTAAAAGGTAATTGGGAAGGCCTACGTTAATGAAGCCAAACTTCGTGAGCAGGTACGGTTAGCTATTGCGGACGTTAGTAAGTTTGAATACGCCCTATAACGCCTAAATGCTACCTATAAAGGCTTTTTTAGCTAGTTACGTTCCTCGCTTACTACCGTAATAATACGTATACTAAATTCGCTCGGTATATATTCTCAAACCGGCAACTTTCTTAACGTGAATAAGGAAGACCTTAAGGTAATTAATTACATCGACCGCAAATACGAGCGCCCACAACACCTAAAGTTAGGTCTATCAACCTCGGTCACAAACTAAAGGCAAAACTCACGCTAATGCTAACAAAATTTAGGCGGACCTGTTAACCGCAAATACTATCGTCGTAATAATAGTAAAAGATATTAGATTTATAATAAGGCCGGCTATCAATCAACTCGCTACCCCCCCACTGAAAGTAGTAATAGGAAAGCAGCATACCACATCTAGTACTCTACTTTAAAATAAAATACTAGGATTAGGTTATAAATATTAAAGACGATAAGCTAACTAACTCCGTTAACTCCCTTACATAAATTAAGTAATACGAAAATATTGCCTTTAATACGATAGCTTAGTAATTAGCTGATTATACTTTTTTATACCGTTTAGGAAGTAAAAACCCTTACATTTGCCTTAACCATAGCCACAATTCCTTATATATCTTTAACTTCCACGATTATCATACAGATTATAAGTTTTATAGTATTATACCAGATATAAGGGTAACAAGGTATTTAATAAAATGTTATTTGTAGTATGTAATATTACGGAGGAAAAGTACTATAGCTACTAAAATTAATCGTTATGATACGGGTAAGGCTAAAGTTGGCTTTAACACAGGCAAACAACTATCGTTACTAGGGATAACGATAGTTTAAACTATTATGAAAGTAATTACGTTCTACATCTTTAAGTCCCTTACCCTTTTTTTACTTTATTTAAAAGATATATGAACCTTCGGCATTAACGTTGACGTTAACGCAAATAAGCTGGTTAAAAACAGCTAAAGGTTTTCACTCGCCTTTAAGTAAGGATATTTATATTTTTATCTTTGAGGTCTGGAAGCAATAGTGTTAAACTTAACGAAACCGAAAATAGGTTAACTATACCGGCGTTTTGCCCATCCAATTGTTAACAAATTGTATAAAATTCAAAAGTTTGCAGGGAATAATAATATAAAAAAATTTACCGTGGAAACAATTAAAAGGCTTTACCACTACTGTTAAATATATACCCAAGCCCTCCGGAAATTTTGTTTTACACTAAAATAAAATTAAAACTTTAATTGTGAAATTTTTATTAATATAGTTTACTTAAATAATAGGCCTGATTTTAATGTCGTTAACTCTGTAATCTTTTTTTATAGAGTAAAATTTTTAAAATCTGTTTCGGTAAAAGATACGAAGGAAACTTTAGGATTTTGTAAATTAATATATACTTGTGTTTATCAAACGCCGTTGTCCACGATATCGGTACTAACTTTACAGCGACGAAGTTTTAGGAAAATGCCAAAATAATGGGTATTTAGTATAAACAGGTACCTGTAAAAGCCTACTAAAGCATTGAAAAGGTTAAAAGAACATACGCCTTATTTCACTAAACGTATAGTATCCTTACGTTGGAAATTAAAAGCTTTACGGATCCGGAGACACGTTTACAAATGGTAGTAAAAGGCCTTAATAACACTATAAGCTCTAACGGCTTAATACTAACAATTTTGATCTTTAAAACTTACCCACGCCTAATAAGTGAATCTCTGCTCTCGGAAAATACTTAAAAACATGTTGCGGCTTACAAAAAAGCTTTTAAAAAACTACGAAGGGAATCGGTACACCGCCAAGTTAATAATGCCCTTAATATCAAAAACGGACCTATAACAATCAACGTATTTACTTCACCACTACAAAGTGAAATCCTCGTATAAAGGAAGCTAGGAAAATAGGAAGTGCCATATAAAACATTAAGTATAGTAAATTTTAAAGTAATTATTAAAACTACTAACGATCTTATATCTTTCCGAACTATTCAAGTTAAGTTTTACATTAATGTTACTAACAATGATAACCCTTAAGCTAAACAACCGTGTTAATACGAACTTTCCTCACCCGTTATCGACGAGCCAATGAAACGCCTCCGGCGTGAATAACTACTGAAAAAAAGGAATATTGAAGAAAAGGAATATACACCGGACTGTATTTATAATACTATTTGGGTAAGTAGGGGAAAAAGAGATAACAAAAATTTAACAGTAAATTTTAAGGTATAAAAGATTATTAGGACTTTCGACAAACCTTTTAAGGAAAATGACAAGGTCGAAATCGACGGTTTACTAATTCGAAATATATTATAATTTGTGTCGAAAGTTAACTTTGACCTTTGAAACTCGAATATTACGATTTTCAAGTCACGGATTATTTACAATGTAAAAGGCAAACCCACGGGGCGCCCGTATGAAAAGACACGGCTAATTACTTAAAAATATAACGATAAAAGCAAAACCTAAATCCTTATGTAATCACCAACGATTTAGAATATTAATTAACGTTTGATAATTACCTTGGTAATAAGTTTACTAGCTAAGATTAAAGGCAAGTTTACATTTAATAGCCGTAATATAACGCAAACTTATATATAATTAACAACGGATTTTTAGAGGATTATATTATTAAAGCTATTACAAAAACTCCGTGTCATTTACCTATTAGAAACGATAATAGGGTATATTAAACTATTATATGGATTAGTTAAAGTAGGTGTTTACTAATTCCTTACTTATTAGTCGCACTTTAAATCCCGGTTGACGGTAAAGTTTTTAATATACGATCTTTATTTATTAGTAGCGTAAGAAAATAATTTCTATATAATAGGTATACAAACTCACGATACCCTTTTTGTTGGAACGAATAGCTTTATAATACTAAAATAACAAGCGATCGAGGACTTTGAGTTTTGAAATTATAAACCGGTAACGATATTGACGAAAAACAATTAACTTAACTTTAATCAATCGTTAATCCGTATACTTAGTATTAATACTGGCCTAAGCTTTAGCCAAAAAGGCTAAAACGCTATTTTTATTATAATCGATAAAACTAATAAAGCTAGGGCTTAACGGTACTTAAAATAGCATATACAGGGTAGATATATTACTACCCTATACTAACTGGAAGCCTTATACGATTTATTCATTACGGAACAAGTACAAATATTAATGGATAATGACTTTGATCGACTGAATAAAAGGTTAAAGTGGTAGATACAGAACCTAGACCGTGGAATCAATATAGTACTAATCGACACTTTAAAGGCAAAGCTAATAATCTTTACAGACGGGTCTTTTACAAATAACAACGGCTCATTTTCAGAAATCGACTTTTTATTAACTCTCATCAACTAAGATAAGCGGGAAAATCAATTTAACATTATTGGTAACCTAATCCACTAAATCCCCGTCAAATGTAAGAGGATTATACGAAGCGTGAGGACTTCGGAAGTCTACGGAATAATGGCGGGCTTTAACATAAGCATAACACTATGGGAGACCCTCAACCATATTACCAGGTAGTTACGGATTCCTCCTATCCTGGTGGTAATTTATACCGACTTAAAAAGTCTCTTTCAATACCTTTTAAAACTCGGAACCACCAGTGAAAAAAGTTTAATGATCGACGTAATAGCACTCCGCGAAGCCTACAAAGGAAGTAAAATTAAGAAGTTCTAATAAATCGATAACAAAGATAATCCTACAAATACTATAATAAAGATCACGCTAAACAAAGCCCTAAAAGGGTTTGTAAATAATAATAAGCTTAGTATACGTATTAAGGGCTATATAAATAAATCACCTAGAAAGCTCAGATCATGTAACGGCGGATAAAGATGTGCTGGCAGATTAAAAAACTATTAGGGGATTGATAATAGCGACCTATTTAAGTGGTACAGTTAAAGTTGCGAAAGGCTATGGCGAAAGAACTTTTTATAGTAGTTGATAAACTTGGACCTCAGAGCGACGGATCAATTAAGGCTAAATGGGGCCAATTTGCATGCAATTGAGTGTAATGCAATTTAAAAGTTATTTGGAATTGACAGGAGGTATGAGGTCGCTGTTCAGCGTTAACCAGAAAGGATTGGTCAGTCATACTAGCGTACGCGCACAAACTAAAAAGCCGCTAGTATTGGAATAATATTACATGTAGTGCAGTAGGTCAACTTTACTTACAGTAAAGTTGACTGTACTTCAGGTGTATTGCTTTGTGGAGACTTACTGCATTAAGTGTAAATCGAGTGCAGTACGCTATACTTCACTTGAGGATACGGGCCAAGCAATTAGCAATACAAATTACAGTGCAAACCGGCTAGCGGTGTGTTGAACCTAGGAAAATACATCCACCATCTGACCACGTAATACTACTTTTACTTCGAAGACCAATCGAATCGACAACGTTGCAAAGTCTATGACCTATTAATAATAACCATTTAACTATTCAATATGAACTATTTACCGAAACTTAATTTAATAAAACCAATCTGCTTATAAACACGTTTTACGTATAAAATAACGTAATATTAATACATTAGACAAATTAATTAATAAAATCCGATAGTTTAAAGTCGTTATTAACATATACATATTTTACGTATGAAATAACGTAATATTAATACATTAGACAAATTAATTAACAAAATCCGATAGTTTAAAGTCGTTATTAACTTATACACGTTTTTGGAATAACCCTCTACCCTAAAAAGGTTCCGTTTTCTCGTTATTTATAAACGATATGACTATTACGTTACCCACCACTAAAAACCGTGCCGACGATAACGATAAACGAGACTCCTTCAATATTAAATATAATACCAATAACATATTTGATAAAGCCTACCGTTAGCTAATTAAACGTAAATCCGTCAACTAATCCGTTAATTTATCTAACGTTAAGTTACGTTTTTAAATATGAAAACTATGATATTATGTAAATTACTTAGGAATAGAAAGTTTCTTGGTATAAAGAAAAATGTTTTAATATTTTTTTTTACAAATATTAAAGGGATTTATTAAAATCATTGTAAAAAGTTACTATGTTCGCGATGATGAAAACGGTAATAATAGCCTTAACATCTTTATAATAATAATTTACGTGTATTTATACGACCTAAACGCAGTAAAACCCGTTATCATTATGCTTATATATTCAAAACAAAGGGTTTACAAATGATTTTACGTTTTTTTAAAATACTTGGAAAACTTCATTTACAGAAGTTGGCGATATAACCTTATAATTTGCCGTTGAACTCAATATTTTCAAAGTAGTTATTAATGATATACTCTCTAACGCATGAATTCCCCTCAGAATATCCGCAAATTATGAAAAGTAGGTTGCCTATACCTAACTTATTAATAGATAACTTCACAACCTTCGCATTCGATACGGAAACACCAATTATGTCGATAATATTAATATTGGCAATATTATTTGTAATAGAAATGATAACAACGATAAGCCTATTCGTGATAGTAAAGGAAACATTATCATAATCGATATAAATGCTTCTTGAGTCGATACTAAGAAACTTATTATCTAGGTTAACTATTCCAAAACTTTCTAATGCAGAAACCTTAACTTATACCTAAGTTACCAAATAAATAATTATCGTATTTATACCTGCCTATTATATTAAACTTAATGTCCAAACAACTTTAATATCAAGGTTAATATTAAAATTTATCTTACCTTTATAAACGACCTTATCAACCTTTGAAAAGAAAAAATAAAACATTTATATATAATGAAATATAAAGGTTCAAAAAACTTCAATTAAACCCAATAATTTACCTTTAACTTCGAAATAATTTTCCTCTTATAATAAATTTAATTGAAATTTTCGTTGAATTTTTTAATGCCTTAATAATAATAGGGTCTAGATATATTAGTATTATGAATTCATAACTTATATTCCAATTAAAACTACTGCGTATTTTTATCCTACCTCAACGATTCGATGAAACCACCCGTTATATATATAAAACAAGCCTACGATTTATTTCATTTACAATTTATTCAAACCTTGATTTCGATAAATATCGATATCAAATTTAGACTCATGTTATGCTTCATTTATAATACAATGTAATTTTGGGTAAACTTTGAATAGAATAAAAATAAATAACCTACGCCATTCCAAAACATATATTATTACTAAAACGAACAGGTAACTACCGCGTCTAAAAACTGGGTTTTAGGCCGAAATAAATGGAACCCAAAGGTATCGGTACCGCCACTCTTTATATTATACTTCCTAAAGCTCGAAAAAATCAAGTTTTTACTACAGAATTCGTCGCTATCTCTTGAAAATATTAAAAAAACGTTGACTCTGAAGTCATCGTTTTAGTTAACAATAAGTTTCCCGGTATCTTTGAGGAATTCTCGCCTTTATTCGATAAAATCTTAGTATACAAACTGCCGTTTTACCGCTCCTAAACCGATTACGAAAATATTATTCAAAATAAAAATTAAGGTTAGCTATTGGTAAGGTCTTTATAAGTTAACGTAATAAAAAGACAGTATAGTATTTCAAGTAGTAAAGTAAGTTATTGGATGCTTAAGAGGGGGAAAAAACATCTATAGAGTGTAAGCCTTAAGTAAAAGCTTATTAGCATTCACTTGAAGCGTAACAATTTACTATGCACTTTACTAGTATCCCTTCTGACCCGTACGTCATTATGAACTTTGTAAAAGTGTATTTTGTAGTTTGATATGTTATTGTATACTTTGTAAGATTATACCTTATAGTGTTATATATTAGTTATATGTCTCGTAAATACGGTTTCCTACATATATTTGTTACAGTTATATATAATAATATATATAAAAGTAATTTCTTTCTTTAATAAGCTCTGTATTTATGATTTAGTAATAACTGTAAAATTCCTCCAAGCCTCTTATTATTAGTAATAACAGTGTAATTTCTTTAAAACCTGAATCATTACTAATAAATATAGTGTATATAATGGATTCAGACCATTGGCTATTGAATCTATTGGTTACGTGACTGTACACGTAATGGGATAGGTAGTACCTGGTCCGGGTCCGGTCCGGGTGCGGACTGGATACGGTTCGTGTACGGTACGTGTAAGGGCACGTGACGGACTGGATACTGGCTATGCCTATATGTTCTGTACGGTAGGCTACGGTAGCTTTTTCTAGTCATTTACCGTACCTTAATAATAAAACCTACATGGCACCTACTTAGTTTATTATTATAGGTCGGGTTATAATATATTATGAAGGTCTTTTCTTATTTTTCCGAAGCAATATTACTTATAATAATTGAATCGATAATGAACATTAATAATTTGGCGTAATACTTTAACGTTGAAAGGAAAGATAGGCCGTTAGCAAATACCTAGTTTTCCACTTTTATAAATAGAATTTTTACCTTTTCGGGGCCAACCTAAAACGATATTTCTCGTTTATAAAATATTATAGGTTATATCGAGTTGGATATAAAATAATTATAATAGCCGGGTAAATCGATTTCGACTATCTACCTTACGTTTAAATTTATTTAGGGCGTGGCTAATATTTAATAATTCGAAACCAAATTAACCGCAACTTATATTAGTTTTTCACTGACTTAGGGTAAGGGAAATCGATATAAACAACCGAAATTCAACGGTTATTCTTTTACATAGGCGGCGACGCGCTAAACGATGTAATTTATATTAACAACGAATATAATGTAAATTGGAAAAAGTTGGTATATATTCCTTTACATATAAGTATATTATATGGCGGTGGTAAAGCAAACGGTTACGGCGTATTACGAAACCTGAAGATACAAGGGTATGTACGATGTAAGGAAGTTCTTCGACTATATCGAAACGGTTTTTAATGACCTTTATCGCGCGGATTAGGTATTGGTCGAATTTGAAGGTTTGGTTGTAAGTAATAAAAACCTATAGGTATCATTCGCTATTAGGTTTAAAATACTTTTAGCTTAAACAGGCAGCCTAAATTGACTTTAGAACGTAAAGTGTAATTATTTACGCTTTCGCGTATCGTTATATATCCGCGAAAAATCCATTACGGCGGGTATTAGCCGAGTGAACAATATCATAACTTTAAAAAAAGTACTGTAAATTCGCCGATAAGTAAAAAAATTTTAACTTAAAAAGGTATTTTAGTCGTTAATTATCAAAACCTGTATAAACCTAATGGCTGGATAGTAATACGGTTATAATAAAAGTTTACGCCTTTTAAATACCTTTGTTAAAAATCTGTAATAATCGCGACTAATTATCTTAATAAGCCTATTCGGTATCCGTTTAAAACTAAAGATATAAAGCGACATTGGCGATGTTAAAAAAACGTTAAACTAAACTTATCTCGAAGCGTTACGTACGTTATAGCTTATCGGATTATTACCAATGTAGTTACAAACTTCGCTCGGTATTACATCTTACGTCAATGTATACGGTCAAAATCGAAAAGATAAAAGAAGGTTTTCTATTAATGGCGATGGGGGAAGCCTAACTCCTAGATACAGTTTCGTTTAGGGGTTATATAACTTTAATGATGTAATTGTAAAATCAAATAAAAAGGAGTTTAATTTAATTGAAATGGGTATAAATAAGAATTCATTTTCTTATCTTTTTACTTTTTAATAATACCTATTTTCTAAATGTTTAAATCGATTTTAATTATAATTTTATTATATTATAAAGGATGCTTTAAGATAATAGTTTAAAATCAAGTAAATTCGACTATTATATCTTCAACATTTCTATACAATATTGGGGTTACGGTAGAATACGTGTATTACCTAAATATTTAAGTTTTATACAAATATTCATAAATGGTTAAATCCGGTATTAACATATTATTCTCGAAATAACGTGGGATATAATTTTTGGAATATTTTGGATACAATATTAAGAGGTAACCTTAAACGTTAATAGTATTCGTTTAATAGTTTAAAGTTAGGAAGGCTTAGTTATCAACGTAATAATGATGTGACTTAGGACGAGGGATATACGGGGCGTAATGAATTCGGTTTTTCTCGGTTTATTATAACGTTTTTACCAAAAGGTATAATATACGGGGAATCCGTCCCGGTTAACTTTGATTATAAGCTTTTGTAAAATAGCGCGGATTTTATAAACGATAGCAACGACCACGACTGAGGAAAAAAAAATTACTCCTTCCACCAAAACTAATAGAATTCCGCGACTTATTTAATAAAGATAAGGTTATAACCCTATCTATATAAAAAGAGAAATTTGATTACTACATTTATATTAAACCAAACGAAAATAAATGTCTATTCAAACGACTTTAAGGGCCGTTATACTTAATATTACAAAATTAATTTTTAAAACTTTAACGATAGGTTACGAAGTAAATAAATAAAGACTGAATTCGGGTAAGCTTTTCATCGGTTATAACACCAGTATTATTTATTTTTAAACCTAAAAGGGGTCAACTGTTTTATATAGAGTACCGTGTATTAAATAAAATTACGAAGTAAAATCGTTTTCCTTTACCTTTAATTAAAGAAACCTTCCATATATTATCAAAGTTGGATATTTAAGTAGCTTTTCACCATATCTAGATTTTACTCGAATAGGATGAATTAACGGTGTTTCGTATACGGTTTGTGTCATTTAAGTAGTAAGTTACCCCTTTTAGGTTAGCAGAAATGCCGGCGATGTTTTAACGATATATTAATTATATCATTACGAATATTTTAAATAATTTCGTTATGATATGCCTAAACGACTTTTGAGTTTTTTCCCCCGATATTAAACAGAACTATATAACGAAAGTTCGTATAATTTAAAAACGTCTTTGTAACATAAAGATAAATTTAAATTTTAAAAAGTATAAATTCGTAATTTAAAAGGTAAAATACCTAGGTTTCATGATATCGGTTAAGGTAAATATCTGGACCGATTTGAAAAAAGTTTGGGTAATTTGCGAGTGGAAATTATTACGTATTATCCGGAAGGTTTAAAGTTTTTTAAATTTTGTAAATTTTGTCGTAATTTTATTAGTAATTTTTTTTAAATTAGTAGATCATTTCGTTTAACTAATGAAGTAAAAAATTCGTTAAATGTTAATAGGCCTTAGACTTTGCAACGTTATTGATTCGAATGGTTTTCTTCGAAGTAACAGTAGTATTATAGTAGTCAGATGGTGGATGTATTGTTTTAGGTTTAGCAGACTGCTAGCTGGTCCGTACTGTAATTTGTATAGATAAGTGCTTGGCCCATGCCCTAAAGTGAAGTGTAGCATACTGCACTCGACTTACAATTAATGCGGCAGGTCTACACAACGTAATACACTCAACTTTCAGTTTGGTATAGTTAATTTTACTTATAGTAAAGTTGACCTACTACACTTCATGTAATATTATTCCAATACTGGCGGCTTTTTAATTTATATTCGTACGTCAGTATGGCTAACTAATCTTTTCCGGTTACCACAAAATCTTCTCCTTGTTAATTAGCCATACTCCTGTTAATTCCAGTTGATTTCCGTATGTATTACACTTAATTGTATGTAAATTGCCCCCATTTGACTTTAATCATTCCGTTGCTCCGATGTTCGAGTTTATTAACTCCCACAAAAAAATTTTCTCCACAGGTTTTCAAAAATCAGGTACGCTACCACTTACGTATTTTTTGCCAGTAGTTTAAACTACTGTTACCCTAGTAGTTTTTCAGTTTACCAGGACATCCCTATTCCTCCACGTGATTTGGCCTTTACCAGGTGGCCTTGACAGGTGGTCTTACCATCAACCGATCCTTTAGAATGTATACCTCGATCGTAACAGGCGCTTCGAGTATGCCGGCTCTATTAGTCCTGCCAGGTCTACCGGCCCTGCTTGGCTTGCCAGGCCTGTTACGCCTGCTGGTATTGCCATGACTGTTGGCCCTGCTTAGCTTGCCAGACCTATGACGCCTTGGCTTTTTAAACTTGTTAAGCCTATAACGCCTTAGCTACTTGAACTTACTAGGCTTATAACACCTGTACTTTAGCATTTTATTTAGTTATCTGGCCAGCCTTTTGAACTTGCAGGGCTTACCGTGCCTATAACGCCTGTTCCTCAGCCTTTTATACTTACTGAGCCTATAATGCCTATACCTCAGCCTTTTATTTAGTTATCTAGCCAGCTTTTTAAACTTGTAGGGCTTGCAGTGCTTATAGCGCCTATTCCTCAGCCTTTTGGACTTGCTAGTCTTATGGCTTCTATACCTTAGCCCTTTTTTTAGTTACCTAGCCAGCCTTTTAAACTTGCAGAGCTTGCCGTACCTGTGGCGCCTATTCCTTAGCTTTTTGGATTTACTGAACTTATTAGGCCTATAACGCCTCTTCTTTAACCTTTTGTAATTTTTAAAGGGTATATTTATCAGGTCGTTTAACGCGTCCTTATCTTAAGTAACTTAAAGGTTTTCGACTTAAGTGACTTCAAGGTATTCGTTTTAAAGGACTTAAAGGTTTTCGACTTAAGGGACTTAAAGGTTTTCGGTTTAAGGAATGTTTTTACTTGTAGTGTACTTATAAAATAAGTTAGCCAAATTGCCTTTTTTCCCTTTTCACGTAGGGAATTCAACTCCTCGAATAAATAGTTTAATCCTAAACTTTTTCTTTATTTGCCTATCGACCTTTGTTCACATAGCTAGACTTTAGTTAAAAAACTAGTTTTAAAAGATATCGAAAGTTATGGATTTATAACCAACTTTATTAAGGTTTGTATCGAAAATTGATCGACCGATATTATTAGTTAGGTACTTAATTAAAAAGGCTTCATTAAACTTTGTAAATTAAAGGTCTTTATCGTAATGTTTCGCGAAGATAATACTGAAAATATTAATTGTTTTTGTAACGGGATTAGTAACAGCGTCGATTTCAATACATTTTAAAGTTATTATAACCTTTTGGCTTGTATAAGGCGTGTATAACGAGGGACTTGGTAATTTTAGGCGTAAAGACTTGGCGATTCGATAGCGTATAGACTTGGCGATTTAATGTGAAGTCGTACAACGTGGCTTTTTTTAGCGCGACTTGGTAATTCCTTATATTTTCGCTTCGAGTAACGAACTTGACAATTAACGTAGTGTTAGAAGTAAAAAAGAGTAAAGTAAGATAAAAAATTTATGTAAAGATAAGGTTGGAGGTCGTCATTAATGTAGGTTATTTAACGTAAGAATTTAATCGGGGGGTTTTTTTTTTTTGGCGATTTACAGTAGTAATACCTGTAATAGCAATTGACTTAGCCGTTTGCCAACTTGCTGGCTTAATAATCTTTAAGACTTAGCGATTAATCTCAACGCCTTTAAAAAGAAGTAATAATTTTTTTTTGGTGTTTTCGAGTCGCGATACCATCGTTTACTTATAAATTGCCGCGAATAACTATTTAGCCTATAAGTCTTCCCTACTTGTTACCGCAAATAATTACATAACGTATAGAGGCCCTTCGCAAAAACCTTTCCTCTATCTTACCTAAAAAGAACAAATCGTAACCGGAAAGTAGCTTTCTTCTTCTACTTAGCTAATCTGTGCTTGACCTAATAAGTACTGATCAGTGTTGGTAGGCCTAAGACATTACAATGTTATCGATTCGAATAGTCTTCTTCGATGTAACAGTAGTATTGCAATAGTCAGATGGTAGATGTATTATTCTAGGTTTATCAAACCGCTAGCCGATTTGTACTGTAATTTATATTGCCAAGTGCTTGGCCCGTGCCCTAAAGTGAAGTGTAACGTACTACACTCGACTTACATCTAATGCGGTAAGTCTGTACAATGTAATACACTCAACTTGCAGTTAAGTATAGTAAACTTTACTTATAGTAAAGTTAACCTACTGCACTATATGTAATTCTGTTCCAATATTAAGCCTAAACGAAACGAAAAAAATGCGTATTTTAAACCTTGAAGGATACTTTTATTACGGCCCTAATTCTGATATAATAGAATTCAAATCGGCTAACGGTAGTGGAAATCGACTATTCGGAAACGGCATTGAAAAGGTATTTGTCGTAACGGGATAAGAATAGTATTTTAAAGCTAATAACTTACTATTTCGTACGTTTGATGAATACGAAACGTAATTATATTACTTAAGATAAAGAGATTTTCTGAATAGTTTTTATTTAAAAATGTATTTTTCTGAATTAGGTAATATCCGTATATGGTTTACAGTTTTAATGGATTGTAAAGGATTAATTTTTTTTCGTTACGTTTAATTTCGAAACATTAGGCTAAATAAGCCGAATTCATTTCGCTTTTTTAATATTACTTAAGGTAAAAACACGTTATCTAGAACGCTTGTCCAAATACATTAACCCGCAAATTATAAGATAACCCCAAAATTAAGGAACGTCGTAAGTGGGTTTTCAAGCTTTTTTTCATTATTACATTAAATATAATATTAATCAACTTATATATTGAAGGAATATAATTTACATAGGGTTATATAAATAGATTTTCCAAAACGGAAACTTAGTTATTCAATTACGACGACATATATCCTAAAGATAGGCCGAAAGTTTTTAAAAAGCCGTTGAAAACGATATTACTCTGAGCTCGAACCGCGCCCGGATCATTATCAGAGATAATGCCGGGGGATTTTAATACGACGAAACCGGGGGTATTGTTATGGACACGGCTCGCGTTAAGCCCGTTGATATTACTAATGTTGAATAATTACCTTATTTTCAACTCGGATACGTTAACGGAATTATAAGAATAATAAATAACAAATAACCCGTTATATTAAATTTTCTTATTAGCGGTTTTTGAAAACATTAGAGGTTTTTTACTTAAAGTAAAATAAATAGTGTAAATCGCGGATTACGGAATTAATTCGCGAGGTATATTACGTTACTATAGTCATTTATAACTATTGACTCAAAAACAATGAATAACGAGAATCTTATAGTAAACCTATAATTTTCCTATTATAGGTCATTAACATTTTATTTCGCTTTTTTAGACGGGATTACTATTGAAAAGAGATAATCGTAAATACCCAAAGTTTTTATAGAATATATATGTAATATAATAAGACGAAATCTTGTTATACCTTACAACAAAGCCTCCTTTAACCCCTTTTTATTCTAGATTAGTATTAGGCGTATATTTCTATGGATTTTATAAGAGATTTACCAGTTGTTGAACACAGCTTTCAATATTTATTCATTATAACGAATTGCTTCTTTAAATTTATTTAATTTAAAGTTATATAGTTTATAATTATCGATATATATATATAATGTTTCCGGGATATATAATGGAAATTTTATAGATTTTTAACTTTTATTATCAGTAACCAGGATTCAAATCAAGTAAACATATTTCAAAAGACCTTGTATTCCTTAAAAAAATCGAATGAATTTTATTTACGACGTACTATTCATAAATAAATAACGTTATTAGATGCGTAAACTAAAAGGTTTCAAAGTATTTACGTATCGTCGTCGCCTTTTTGTAATATAATTAACCTTTATATTTACTCGTTTATTAATTCGCGTTGAATAACCAGAAGATGATAATTACCGGGTTTAATACGAATTATTTAGTGAATAAATACGAAATATTACCTATTCCAAAGGTAAACGGAGATACAAAGTCGTTAACGAATTTAACAGGGCGAATCATTATATTTTTAGTTTATTTACACGAAGGGGTGGAATTAACCAAGGCAGGAATAACTTGTATCTAATAGTAAATGAAAACAGCGGTGAACCGTAAGCGATATTCCGTGAAACGATACGAAGTAAAGTATTAGGTTTAGCTAAAATTTCGTAATATTAAAACTATTCGCATAGATAAAAAGTTCGACTAACTTTATAATTGATATTATATTATTAATATTTCGAACCCTTTTAATATTTTTCTTTTTAGATATTTTTAGTCAATAACTTATATTGTATATAAATTTAGTTAAACTAACACTTTCAAACTTTTTCCTTTCATAAGTTTTATCCAACATTTATCTAAAACTATTTTTGGTTGTTAACGATATGAGTAAAGATAAATATAAGGAATTTTAAGTTTAGAAAATCCTTGTGGTAAAAACGGGACGGGGCTGGGTTTATTTTTTATTAGTCAAATAAAATAGTTATAATAAACCGAAGTAAATGTTGTTAGAAAATTATTGGTATACCGTAAGCTTGAATAAATTGAAAGTAAAATAAAAAGATATTCAAGTTTATAATAATCTGGTATTTCGACGTCGACGTTAAACTTATACTAAATAAAAAGCGTAAAATGAGCTGTTTATACCTTCGAAAAAATGAATTATTTATAAATAAGGAAGAGAATTTATTATTAGACGAAATCATTATATAATAAGTAAAGCGAGGAAAATTATACCCGAATTTCTCGGGTATGTATCCAACTTTAAGGCAGTTTTTACTTTGATTTAGTAGAAAATTACGTATTTATTATTATCATTTATCAAGGTTTAGTAAATACCGATATTATTAAAGTTAAAAACCTTATTATAACAAATTTCGAATATTAGGTAACGTTAAGGGAAAGAAATGATAAAAGGTATAATAGTCGTTAGTTAACGTTAAAAAAGGGGGTTGATAAAAAGCGAGATAGACGCGAAACGAAACCGAAGATAACGATAACGCGAGGATGAACGGGTGTTAGGGAAGGCTGATAATGGATAATACGAAAAAGGATAAACGTTAAGAAAAGCCGACAATAACGGATAACGTTAAAAGTGACATTTATTAAAAAAGACCGACGGTAGTAGTTAATAAGAAGTAAAGCGAAGGGCTAGGCCAAAAAAACGACCCTTGAAACGGGTTACCAAAAATTACAATATATTAGTTTAGTTCCGGATAACGCGGTCAACCCGGGTACGGTCCTACGTTTATTTGAGGTCGACTTAATTAACTCGTTTTTAGCTAAAGTTAGTAAATTAATAGAGGTAAAATTATAAATTGTATAATTAAACTTTGAACGTTGTTTATAACATTTTATGAACCGTAATTCATATTAATTATAAAAAATATGATTCAAGTGGTTATCTTATTTTAACTATCTGAGCTAAAATTATAAAAGGGTATACGGCTATAGTTAAAAGGGGCCGAGGCGAAAACGTTATACGTTAAATTACGGTTGGCGGAAAAAGTTTTCTTTTTATAAATGGGCGATATAATAAAAGGTAATAAAAGAGTTGGAAAAAATAATGGACCCGGGAAAAAAGAGTAACAAAAACGTATAGCTACAAAGGTAACGGTTTATGCAGCCGATACGATAAAGATTTTTTATACCTGAGCAATATCGCGAAACCGGATAAATTAATTAATTAATTTAAAAAGATTGGGAGTAAAAAAGGGTCGTTAACTCGGGATATCTCTTTAACACTTGTGCGTAAAAGATAGAATTGTATCCCCTATTTTCGGCCGTAACAATTATTTAATATATGAGGATGCATAAATCGGGTAGGGCGATAAGTAAATTTATTTCATTAATATATTATAAATAGGGGTTCATTTATAATTAGGTTTTTCATACAATTAATCTATAAATTTACTTTATTATAAACCTTTAGATGCGTATAATAACATTACGACCAATAAACTCGGATATAAATAAAAGGAACTTTAAAGTTCAAAATCCGGTTGATATATAATATATAGACGTCTTTAAACTATGAGGGAAAAGGCTTACTTTCGTTTTTATTATTATTGAAGATAAGAAAATCTCTTTTAACGTAAGGTGGTTACGATAGGTAGTTAATGGTAAGGTATTGATATAAAATGGGGTAATATACATTATAAGGTAGCTCGTTACCTTTACCAAGAGCGCCGGCGGTAACGTAACTCAAGTTACGTTTATTTTATACGTAAATTATAAAAACGAGTTAAAAATAATCAAAAAATATAAACGGGAATCGGTAATTAGGATATATAAAAGGAAAATTAAATAGTTACAAAAAAGGGTAAATATCGAAAAAGGGCGGTATTATAAAAAAGGAGGAAAAAAGTTTTAGGGATTATAGGGAAATCCGTATTTATAAGGATTAGAAAACCGGATTCGGCAAAGGCTACATATTATACAAGGCGCGTTATACGGTATTAAAGGTAAAAGCGTATTATTATACGATGCGTTATACAATATCGACGGTAAAAAATATATATTATACGAAACGTTATAAAATATCGATAATAAAGCTAGAGGGAGTGTTATGCGATGTTGGAAATCTAGGGTTAAACCGGTTAATACGTTATACGGCTTGTTAAAAGGTACGTTATACGACGCCAGCGGTAAAAGAGATATATTATACGCCTAGCTTAGGGACGCGTTAAGTAACGCCTGCGGTTAAATTTCGGATTAACCAATACGTTATATAATGCGTTAAACTCCGCGTTACGGGCTCGTGCCTAGACCGCATATTAAATGGGTAAAGCCCACGCCCTATATTTAACTAGTGGGGCGCTTTAACCTTCATAATATCCGGGGGAAAGGGAGGTATATTATAAACTTCGGCTATTAGTCATTGAATCTATTGATTACGTAATTGTATACTTAACGGGATAGGTAATACCCAGTCCGGGCACAGTCCAGGTACGAACCGGGTACAATCCGGGTACAGACCGGATATAGTCCGTATACAGCATGTGTAAAGGCACGTAACGGGCTGGGCACTAGCCATACTCATAAGTCCTGCATGGTGAGCCACGGTAGTCTCTTCTATTCTTCTACCATACCTTAATAATAAACCCCATTTGATACCTACTTAGCTTATCATCGTAGGTCGGACTATAACGGTGTATTATTATTGGTTTAGGCAAAAAAAAATTCCCTATAAAATAAAGGAGATGTTGCTTATTGGGGTTAAGTTACATAACTTTTAAAGTAGCGTTGGCGAAGGGAATTTTGGAGAAAACAAGTGGATTTAATATGTTATCCAAAGCGTTTTTCTTTAATATAAGCGTTTTCAATGTGTTATTCAAAGTACTTTACATTGGTATAAGAGTTCTTAATTCGTTATTAGAATCGTTTTCTTTGGCATAAGCGCTTTCAATTGGCTATCTGAAACGTTTCTCTTTGGCTTTCCTTGTTTTGATGGTTTTTCTTTTTTTGAAAGCGTCGATCTTTTTTTGAGGCACTATTACATATGTTTTTTTTTTTTTGGAAGCGTTGTTCATTCTTTTTATAGTGTTTTCATTGCAGTCTGGAGGGTTGTTTTTCATGTGTATCTTGAGAACGTTGCCGTTCTATATATGCCTTTTGGGAGCACCGTTTCCTTCGTTTAGAGTACTTTTGTAAAGGTTGTAGTTTAAAGGGTCGCTTTTAACGTGCATATAGAAAGCGTCGTTTTCCTCGGTTAGGGTACTTTTATAAAGGTTTTGATCCAGAGAACTGTTTTTTTTGTGCCTTCTGAGAGTATCGTTTCCTTCGTTTAGGGTATTTTTGTAAAGGTTATGGTTTAGAGGAAAGTTTTTTATGTATTATTTTAGAGCGTTGTCTCTCTTTTCCTGTTTATTGGAAGTTCTGGTTTCCGTTTTTGGGGTGTTCGTTTTGCTGTTCAGAGGGATGTCTTTTTTTGTTCCTTTCGGGAGTGCTATATCCTGTTTTTGGCGCGTTCTTTTTGCGGTACAAAGGGTTGTTTTTGTTTGTTATGGCGTTTTCTATATCCCTGGGAGCGTCTTTTTTAGGTTGTTATTGATAAGATTGAAAGGTTTATTCGTCTTGGTTGGAGAGTGAATGATTTCGTAGGTGTTGAATTTTTTCGGCGTCGGGCAGCCCGATGTATCGTTAGTAAAAGATGAGTCTTGCAGCTCTTTCTCTTTTTAAGCTCGAGTGGAGGATAACTTTTGCAGCACTTCCTTCTTTTGAACTCGAGTGCCGGATGGCTTCTACGGCCTTTACTTTTGAGCACGAGTGCCGAATAGCCTTCGTGGTCTTTTTTTTTTTTTTTAGTTTGAGTGTTGGATTGCCTTTGCGGGTTTTCCTTTTTTTTGTAAGTTCTTCGTTTTATGTTTGTAAGGTGGTTTTTTTTTTTTTTTGGGAAGCTGTTTTTTATATGTAAATTGTTAGTTTCTTTTTATAAAATCTACTTTTAATATCTTTTCGATAGTTCAATTTGGTATTAAATCCAGTTGGTTCATTATAATTAATGCCTTTGTAATGCGCTTGTTTTTGATATTGGATATTGAATGCAGTACAAACGAAGTCTTTTAGTGGAGGGGTAAAGAGGTGTATTTGTATTGTTGTTTCTAGTTCGGCTAGTCGTTGCGGGTACCCCTTTACCCTCCAGACATCCCTCTCATGACTGTGGGTAGCCATTTCCCTAGTATAAGTTATGCTTAGCATGCACATCAATCCTCCATGCTACCATCTATCCCCCAATTAATGTATGGCTAAGTACCCGAAGCTATATAAAACAAAGTGGATAAAAGTTAAGTTTTACATCAAATAATGATGTGGGGTGAGGTGGGATAATGAAACAATAGAAATAATAGGAATAATGAAAATAAGGAAGCAAAAGCGAACTTTCCAACACTATACTTCACGATAATCCTCCAACCTCCAACTTCCACTTCAACTTCAACTTCAACTTCCACCCTTTTCAACCTCAATCTCCGCCCCTCCAATATTTCAACTTCAATCTTGACGAAGGTCAATATCGTCATTTCATCGGGACGCGTTCTGGTTAACGGCGCCATTGTCCCATTGTAACGCGTTTTGATTGATGGCGCACCCGTTGCCATCAAGGTTGCTAACATAAGGATCTCTCATTTCTTTCCCATCTTTCTTACTTCTTTTTCTTTTTTCGTCCTTTTCCTCCTCATTCTTTTCCCTTTGGATATATAGCTTTAGTAAGTTAACGTGATCTTTCTTTCTTTTTAATCTGATAGTAGAATCGACGATTTAGAGCGACATAGATAAAGCGACCTCGTCGATTTCTTATAGCATCATCCATTGAGGTTTAATGGTAGGTGCCCGGATATTTTTCAGATCTTTGTTTTTGATAACCATCAAACTTTTTAACTTAATGTCGCGAGTTTTCAGCACGACCTCCCACACCTAGTCGCCAACTTTAAACCCATTGCCACTATCCTCGAGGTTAGTTTTGTATTTGATCCATCGCTCCATCCATTTGTGAGCTACCTGTTGATATAAACTGTTACTCCGGCTGACGAACTTATCGTAAATTACCTTTTTATTAACTTGCGATTCGTGGAATATCGCTTTCAATTGGTTTCGGTTTCGGTTTAACATTTTCTTTACAATTACTTCCGAGGGTTTTACTAATCAGCCTAACATAATCTATAAAAGTATATAATGTAAGTTTTTTGCAAGCCTGTTATTAATAATCTTTATAATATTGGCGAGAGTTTTAGGCCATTTTTCGAGTTGCCTATACCTACATTTGTAAGCCTATTTTTTAAGCTTCTTTTCAACCAGATTTACCAATCCTTTAATTAGTTTTACCAATATAATTAAATAAGTAGGCGTATTTATTATTTTCGTTTCGCTTTTAGAAAAATAAATTATAATTATCGGGATTTTAAAGTACCTTACGTTATTAGAGTAACATCTCTTAAGGTAGTCTAAAATATCGGTAATAGGTTTTTATATTCAATATACCTTTTTGCCTGTCGGTTTACCTATTATTCGGCAAAATAAGATTCGCGAAGAATAATCGATTATAAGGTAGAGATAAGTTTCGCCGCCGACTCCTTTGAAATTTATTTTACTTGTAAAATCTATACTTATAATATCTTATAGTTTTAAAGTTATAACAGGTACGAGTTTTATGTTAAATGATTTAACGGTGGTAGATAATACGTACGGCTTATAAATCCCAACGTATTTTTTCGTATTAATATACCAAATCGGCTATTATAATATTTCCATTAATTCGTTAAGGATTGAGGTTACCGCGAAATTCTTATAAAAGCCATAGGCTTATTTTAATATTCGAGGTACCTTACTTTTTCTTACGTATATTACGTATGTTTTACCAAGTTTTCGCCTTACCAACACTTCATCCTGGATACAAAATTGTAACTAGTTTCGTTTTACTTTCTTTTTTACCTGTAGTGGTAAGTTCTCAATTATGTCCTGTCCGCCTATAAGGTATCCTATAATATCTTCGTACCAATTCGGTTTGTCGATATATATAGTTATCATTATTACTTTTTTAAGTCGTAACATTCGTCTGAGACTTAACACTTTTATTAGTAGGAGAATTCCCGTTTCCAGATCTTTCAATATCGCTAATATTATAAATAAATATTTTCCTTCCACCTACAGTAGTTCTTTCATATTTAACTTTAAAAGTTTTATAATTATTTTCGATAACTTCGAAGTCCCGTTTACGATTTCAATTATCTTATTTATATTGGGGCGATATACGATTTTTACGTTACATATTCCGAAGATATCTATCTATTATGCGATTTTCTCCATAAGTATTATTGGACTCGTTAACAACGAAATTAAATTCGCGTAATCAGTATATATTATTGTGGGAAAAAGCGACTTAATCTCCTATAGCCCGATTTTTTTTAAAAAAATATTTTACCACGGCTAATACTTTTCTTTTACCGATGATATACATTATCTCGGTATCGTTTAATTTTTAGGAAAGAAAAGCCAGAATTTTTATATATAATATTAATTTGTCGATAACCTTAGTATCTATCAGTAATTCTTTTAGTTGGAAAGAGTTATTATCGATTCCTTTATTTGATGTATTTATTACGAGGTAATATTAAAACGAACGGTCTAATATTGTAACGACGTTTTATTAAATAGAGAAGTATATAATAATAAAAACCTTAACGTATTCACTTTTTCATTTGAACTTTTTAGGGATTTATTACATTTATTTTGAAACTTTACTCGTCGATGTCATTTTCGATACCTTTTTTATAGAGGATATTCTTGAAATTGTCGTTTACGATACTTTTCCGGGAATATACCTCGTAACGTATAATGTAAAGTAAAGGAATTCGTTTAATATTTTTGATGAAGTAGGGTGATTTTTAGGTTTCGCTTATATTTCGAATTTTTCCGATATTTTTAAACGGTCGAACTCAATCTCGTAACAGTTCGAATCCTAACGAGTAAATATAGCTTCCGAATAAAACAGTTTTGTAAGGGGTAAGGTTAATTTTCCCGAATTCGAGGCGAGGAAAATATTAATAGTAAAGAAAGTTCAATATTACGTTAAATCCATATAAAAAAATTATAGTTATTAATATATAAGTCGAAAGCCGTTTTTTAGGTATAGTTGTATCCTATTAACAAGGGTAGTGCTGGTCTGCTAATTCTCGCGTTTTTCGGTTTCGCCTTGTAGTATTTTCGTCGATTTTCGTATTATTTTTACCGTCCTCGTTATTTAATAATGGCTATTTACCAACGGTAATATCGTCAAGTACATAATAGGTATATCCACTTCCGGTTATTCCCTAAGACATACCAAATATTTAAATATTTTATATTCGGTATGATAAATATTATTTTGTATTTATAACCTAAAGTAATAGGAATTCACTAATATCCGTTTATTACATTATATTAGAAAAAGACGTTATAGTTCCCTTAAAGAAAAGTATCGACTAATTTATCTTGTCAGTGTATCAGTTATCATAATTTAATTGTATAATTGTTCTTTGGAATATAATTGTAAACGAATCGGTATTCGGCGTTTTTCTTTAATAGGTATTGTAAGTATATACACTATTTAAACTATCCTATTATAGAAAATCCATTTGTTATTATAGTTAGATAAAACCTTTATATAAATACGACCTTATTTTATAAGTATTTTGGTTATTTTAGTTGAAACGGTCTGTTACTCTACTCGAGTTTGATTAAATAGGTAACGAAATCAATTATTTTTATGTCTTTTAATCCAAAGGAAAACGCATCTCTCTAATTATATACTAGCTTTTTGGCCAATACCAATCCTTTCCTTTCATTCTTGTATAGTTGTAGATATTTTTCGTTAATGAATTCGTCCACCTTATTTATTTTACTTATATCTTTAAAATCGATACCGGAAACCTTAAATCATTTTTAATAACATTTTTTAATACGTTGTTCACTTCCTCTTATTCGGGCCGACGTTTAATTTCTTTATCGAGTTTGTTATTTTAAGTTATTGGTATTTGTTCCATTTCGCCATATATAAGGCAAGCCTTTTTCAAATCTCCTTCATTCTCCCTCATTCCTTTTCACCATCGTTAATATTTGTATACCGGAACGTTTAAAAATGCCTCCCTATTTTCATTATTATTTAACACCCGTAACGCCAAAATATCGTAGTTTTATCCATCTAATTCCCAATCAGTTTTTCTATTATAATCAAAGATTCATAGCCTAACAGATGACGGTGGTAGCGTAAAATAATCAGAAAGTTTTTTCTTTCCTTTTATATCCGAATACCGAATTGATATATGTGAGGTAAGCAAACGTAATAAGTAATTGACGATATCGAAATATTTTCTTTGTAAATGAACCTTTTACGTTATACAATTCAATACCCTTTTTTTGGTTTTATCTTTATTCGTTTTATAATTACTATCGATGTTTTCACTTCCTTTTTATACGTTTTCATCTCGCCCTAGTAGTTTTTCTTTTTGTCTTTATATGTTTTTATCTCGCTTTCGAGTATTTTTTGTATTATCAAACCTTTTCCGAAGCGTACTTGTTTGTAAGTACTAGTATTTCCCGGGGTTTTTGTTTATCGAATGGTCTTTTCCAGGTATAAGGCCTGCCTTAATTTAAAAGTTTCTCTTATTACTCCCTATATTCTGAAAAATCGATAAATTCGTTTAGGTTTTGTAAACATTTTATGTATTTTTCGTTTAAAGTTTTGTTTTCGTCTTTTAGGTCTGATTTTATCGTATTTTACTTATTTCTCATAGTAAATTCATCCGACGAATATTGGTTTTCGTTTAAAGAACGGTTTATATAAATTGGTTAAATATTAAAAGGTTACGGTTTTACACGTCATCTTATCGATATAACGACTAAGTATCCGTATTTGCCTATAAATTTGAGGATATTTTTAACATAATTATTAACGGCTAAGTAAGGAATAAGCTAATTACGGTTAAATAACAAGTAATATAATAAATAGTTAACTATAATAAATACATAAATTAAGAAGATAATACCATTAACAATGAAGGGAAATAATACGTAGGTTATTAATGTCGTACGACTTCTGTCAGCTATTATAAAAGTTATCAATAGGTCGATCATTCAAACGGTAATTTTGATACGAATTACCGTATCTCGCGTAACGAATTTAACTAAAAAACTGTTATTTACCAGGTACCTATTAATATAAATGTTATAAATATTACTTTAAATATATCTTGGTTAAGGTTTTATAATACGTGGTTTAGTGCGATTTTTCATAACTATTATTACCGCTGAATATATAAATATTATACGTTTTCGTTTTTTACTCGCAGTTTCTCTTCATATTTTCATTCGTCGAATAATATCGAAACTATATATTTTCGCTATTCATTTTCATAATACAATACTACGGTTTAATAATTACTTGAAAGTAATTTTAGGGTACATTTTTCATAAAGTTTCTATTAGGTTAAGTTGTTTTTCAAAACAACCTCAAAATATTCGAATAGACATGGTATTTTCTCTTTTTCCCACATTGTTCGTTTTATACTCTTTTTACATATTAATACGAAATAGGGATAGTCCTTCACGAAACCGTTTTCTGTTGGTTTAAGTTATCGACGGAAAGGTTTGAAATTGTAACGCTTAAGGATTAAAAGAATTTGGTTTCGTACTAAATATTGAATAGGCCTTTTTCCTCATCTTTCATTCGAATATATAGGTTCGTATAACTTGTATTTCGAGTGTTATGGCGTTTGGAAGTCATTAAAGGGGTAATATCCTCGGCCCTTTTACCTTTTTGGGGGGTTTTTACGAACAAATTAACGTTCCTCTAGCTTAATTTATAAGTTTTATACGTTGCCTCCTTTTATATTTAGGTTTTCCAGATATAAAATAATAATATTAAAGGTAACGTAAAAGTTTTAGTATTCGATTTGATTTATTAATACTATAAATCATAACTCGTATATCTTTACGTTTATTTTACTTTTTATTTTTAAATTTTCGGGGATTAATTTCTCCGCTAATGCTAGGTCTCGTATTTGGCACGTTTTTACCTATAGCTGCTGGGGGTAAGGACAGTTGTAGAACCTGTGGTATAATTTAGGTATGTTCCCGTAATTAAAGTATATTTACGTGTTGTTTTATATTCATTATTATTGTTGCTATTATTATTGTTATTGCTGTTGTCATTACTAACCATTGCCTATTTTATTTTTATTTGGTATAAGTTTCGCGAGTTTGTTATTATCGCTCGTAAAATAGGGTAAAAGTAAAGTTAATGCGAATTATAATATTCCCGAGTATTTTGTAATTTATAAAAAGCGTTTTTACCGTTATCCTAAAGCGTTAACTTACCTATTTGTTTTTATATTAGTTTTATAATCGTTTTGACGAGTACTTGTTTTCATTAAGTATTTCTAAGTTTTTTTTTATTTTTCGTTTTACAATAAGAAAAGTTTGTTGTTATGATTAGGAGTTATAGTGACCGAGATTAATATTTCTCGTGCGATATCATATATAACCTTATTTTTATATAATCCTTTTTGGGTTATAAGGTTTTTCAAAACCAGATGGTTAGTAACTTTCATTTATCATATTGTACCGCTATTTGAACCTTTGTTTATAAAGTAGGTTAAGAACCTATTTCTTAACTTCTTTTATAATATATAAGTGTATTATATAACAAGTTTATGTGCTTCTTTTACGTATTGAACCAGCGTTTCTAAATACGCCTTCCGAACGAATTTACCTTAAATGTCACTTCCTTGGTTATTATTATCGGACGAGATTTAAAACGAGTTTTAAAAAGTGCCTTAAAATTCTTTTACCGTTATCTCTCCTTCTCTGGTATATTACGATATTATTTAGCCGTCTTTTCCTTTAACACCGTTTTAAAAAAACTCTTACAGATCTTTTCGAAAAAGGTGTCGTTCTAGAATTACGTCTTCACCGTAATCTTCACGTTCTCAACATAGTTATTCGTATTTTTATCGGATAATACGGCGAATATTTATATAAAACTTATCTTTAAAGATATAGTATATGTAATAGTTATATCTCGTTAATATTTTTTTTTCTTCTGAGATAATAACATCTTTTAATGTAATGTAAGCGTTTGGCGGTCGGGATTTCTAAATAATATTTATGTATTTAGAAAATCTATCCTTTGCTTGTTTCTTTAACTTCCCTAGTTTTGTATAGCTAGCTTTAGTTGACTTTAAGGTTTGTAGGGGTTTGTTGGTTTTCGTCCTCATACTCTTTCGTTTCCGTTTTACGCTCATTTTGTTCTCACCCCGTACTCGTTCGTTTCCGTCTCGTACTCGTCTTGTTCTCTCCTCGTACTCGTTCGTTTCCATCTTTTGCTCATCTTATTCTCGTTGTATTGTTTACATGTCTGACTGCGGATCAGGATTAGTTCAAAGTGAACGACTTCTGTACAGATCACCAAATAAATACAGTACGAATGGAGTCTTTAAGTAGGGGGGTAAAAAAGTGTATTTGCATTGTTGTTTCTAGTTCGGCTAGTTCCTGTGGGTACCCTTTTACCCTCCAGACATCCCTCCCATGACTGCGGGTAGCCATTTCCCTAATATAAGTCATGCTTGTAATGCACATCAATCCTCCATACTACCAATATATTGATTCCACTGTTTCGTAGTTGTTTCTATATTACTTTCGAAATTGTGTGGTTTACTATATTTTATATTCCTAACGTTCAATTTGAAAACTTCTTATGAAAATCGTCGAAGAAATCAAGCTTTTCCGATGTTTTGTTGAAATAATGAAATCATAGCGTTTATAATGTATGTATTCGTAATATTTGGGTCTAGGTTTTTGATGGCGACTTTGATATCCTATGAGTTTAATTTAATTAACCTCAAAATGTTTGTCAAACGCTTTGTATAATACGAGAGAAAGTTTATGTATCTGTTGGCTTTAATTAGGTTAGTCTGCGGATTTATAACTGCAGGAATATAAGATATACCGGAGCATTTTATAAGTTATCTTTAGCGTTTTTGGATTGAGTTGAAAAGTTGTAAAATTTATTCTGGTTGCTGTTTCAATGTATTGAAGTATTGTAAAAGCCGTTGTAGCGTAGTGAATAGAATTTCAGTGCGTTTAGAATGTAGTGTTCAAAGAGTTTTCAAAATAGAATAGAACAATAAATAAAAGCGTAAAATATACAAATGAAATGGAAATAGAATGTGATAAAGCATTTGAAATAAGTCTCTTAACGTTTTTGAATATAAATAAAATGCAAATGAGTTATAATTATAAATTGGTTAAGCGTTTCAAATTACGTGATTAGCGTTTATAAATATTGCATTAGTCAATCTGGTAGTATATTTAAGCGTTGTGAGAAATAATTTCAATAATTCATGTATAGTAATGTTAATGGGGGAAAATTTGCGTATTTTGAATGGATAATTGATTTGTGAGGGTTGAAATGATGTATAAAAGCGAGATGAAATAGTGTGGGAGCGTCGAATATTGTTTTAAGCGCTTTTAGTGTTTTGGTATACGTTTAGAATGCTGTTTCAAGCGTATTAAAAATGTATTATATCGTTTTAAAAAGTGTTTTAGGCGATGGTTGTATGTTTGGTAGGCGTTTCGGAAGCTGTTTTGGGGGTTTGAGATAATTATAGGGGCTTCTTAAAAGTTATTTTTGTCGCTTTCAAAGTGTGTGTAAGTAGTTTAGATTTTATGTTTGAGTCGGATAGGTTTTAGCGAAGGAGTTTGAAATTTAATAGCTTGTATAGCTAATGCGTGATAGAACGTTTTTTAAGAAGTACCCGGATACGTCAAAATCACTAGCTGAGTTAACGGATAACATAACAGGGTTTTTGGTAGTTAAAGAGTATCAATCGAGTTAATGATTTCGTATTAAATTTTTTTAAGAGTTATTTCGGGTTCATAGTTCTTTTCAATTTATGTAGGTTTTTACTGTAGTGTTGGATTACTAAATAGTTGGGATCGTTTTAATATCACGTTATAAGTATTTCAGTAAGTATTTTTTTCAAGTTGTTTTTAGTCGACCTAATGGGTCATTCATCAGTGTTGGTAAGGTTTTTATACATTAAACATAAGAAAAAGATAGTATAGTATTTCAAGTAGTAAAGTAAGTTTATGTATGTTTAAAAGGGAGATGGAGTATTCAGAGTGTGTATAATTCAAGTGAAAGCTTATAAGCTCTCACCTGAAGAGTGGCACTTTATCATGCACGCTGTTAATGCTCTTACTAGGGCGCACGCTATTATAAACTCTGCAAAAATGCATCATATAGTGTGACACATTATCATATACTCTGTAAGAGTACACCCTGTAGTGTGATACGCTTCCATGTGCTATAAAAACGTGATCTCACATATATTCTAACTATAGTGATATATAATGATAATCACACCAGCCCTTAAAAATCCTTTAAAAGCCGTTACACAACATGTTACAAGAGGAACTTTTGGTATTACGATAGATGTTAAGTAAATAACTAAATTAAAACTACATTTACACAAATAACTTCTTAATAGGCGCCTTTATACCCTTCGTTAAACGACCCGGAGACCACTTACACTTTTAAATCAATTACCCTAAATTAAACGTTATTACGAAAGCCGACCATTATACCTTTACCCCAATTCAAAAAACGCTCGTGAATATTTCATAAACCAAATAATTTACTAAACTCAACGTTAAAACTGCATTCTACAAAATATATATCAAAAAGGTAACGAGTAAAAAACTATGTTCTATATACGTTTTAAACTTTTTATATAGCTAATTACAACTTTCGGCTTTTCCGGTATACCGATTGCCTTCTAACGATATATTAACAATTTGTTACACTCATTTCTGAAAACAAATATTTGATTTCTTTTGATAATATCTTCACATATTTCAATAACACTTTGAACAACTATAACGTTAAGGTTTAATAGATATTAAACTCTGTAAACACCGATAATTTAAACCTCTACATATCCATATATCAATCAAGTGTTGAAAAAATGAATATTTAGGATATAACATCGAAACAGGAATCGAAACATGTATAAACCCGGAAAAACTCCATTTTATCCTGAAATGATTGGTTTTTACGTTTGTATTCAAATTACGGGGGTTTCTCGGCTGAAAATTTTTTACTGGTAATTCATTTGGAATCATCCTATCATCGTCAAGTCCTTAATGTGTTTAACTAAAAACGACGAAATTTTTGGTTAGAAACCTGAGGAAAATGATACTTTTAAATAGCTCAAACCTTTCTTTGTTTTTCAACGAATCCTCGTCAAATAAAACCATAATCAGACAACTCTTTTGAAAGCTAACTATTCCGATTTTACCTTATGAGATTACTTAATTTAATAGAATAGAGATAACATATTAATCTTTATCTTTTATTACTTGCCGAATAGAATTAAAAAATTGACAGCAAAAATTATTACGAATGATGAATTGTTTGAAATTAAGGGACGCAAAGCTTCGAGGTACAACTTACCCATTTACTGTATCTATAGGATTGGAAAATTTAAAATAATTTATAATTGTTGGTAGCGTCTGAGATCATTGCAACGTTGTTGATTCGATTGGTCGAAGTAACAGTATTATTGTATTGGTCAAATGGTAGATATATTGTTCTAGGTTTGGTAGACCGCTATCCAGTCCGCGCAGTAATTCCTAGGGCTAATTGCTTTGCCCGTGCCCTAGAGTAAAATGCAGTGTACAACATTCGACTTACACCCAATACGGTAAGTCTACACAAAGAAATACACTCAACTTGCGGTTCAGTATCGTCAACTTTAATATAAGTGAAGTTGACCTACTGCACTGCATATAGTACTATTCTAAAAATAATTACCCGATGACTTTCCAAACAATAAATCCGTTAAGCGGAATAATATTTCTAGTTCCATTTTAAATTAGTTTATAATAAAAGAACTAACTACATATAACCCGATACATGATTTTAATGAGACTAGGATATTTCTAAAATCTTTTTCGGCTTCCTCCCTTTAAATCGTGAATTATAACTTTTACGCCCTAAATAAGTCTTTTAAGGAATTTCTATGTACATACATCTCCTGGCTCACTATTATGAATGAATGAATTTCGAAAAACTATAAACCTTTTTATTAATTTCAATCTTTAATATAATTAAGATATCTTCATTACCTAAAAATCTATTTACTTCTATTTAATACGCATAATATTTATAGGCGACCAGGGTTTTCCTACTGATATTCGATTTAAAAACATTAAATATTTAAAGTTTCCATTTCAAAATATTGAATAAACAACGACAACACTTTACAGTTTCCTAACCGTATTTAGGTTACTATTTATAAAGTGTTTACGATTATATAAATATAAATTATGAAGAATTAACATTTCATTAACTACTTGTGCCGTATTATTTCTTTCATTATTTTAACCAAAATATATTTTAAACTCGCGTGATACCGTATAATGCAATGCTTTTACCGAAATTATGATATTTGTAAACGAATGGTTAATTAACGATATTATTGTTTATAACTTTATAACCCTTCACCAATTCTTCAATAACTGTGAAATAAACATTTAATTGACTTTATAATTCATTTCGCTCAAAATTAAGCTAACAAATTACTTTGCTTTATAATTATTACAGATAGTATAAGTAAGGCTACTACTTCAAAAGTTAGAAATACGATAAACTTCGAAAGTTATACGAAACGGGTTTTAAATTATTCTTAATGTTAAAATAGTAGTATTTTCAGTGCAGTAGATCAACTTTACGTACAGTAAAATTTACTATACTGACTGCAAGTTAAGTTTATTGTTTTGTGTAGGCCTACTTTATTGGTTTCAAAGAAAGTACAGTATGCGCCCACTATACACTAGAGCACAGGCCAAGCAATTGACCATATCAATTATTTTGCGAACCAGCTAGCGGTCTGCCATACCTAGAACAATACATCAACCACTTGACTACTCAATACTACAATTACTTCAACCAATCGAATCGATAAAATTGCAACGTCTAAAGTCCTACCAACATTAATCAGTGCTTATTAAGTTAAGCATAGATAAGCTAAGTAAAAAAAAAAGGCTACTTTCTAGTTACGCTTTACGGCCATAATGGCGGCTAAGGTAGAAAAAAATTCTTACGAAGGGCTTTTATTAGTACTGCGCTAGTCTACAATAGTAGGAAAATAGAGAAGACTTTTGGGTTACGTCAGTCTATAACAGTAATCTGAAAGTAAACAACGGTATCGCTACTTAAAAAACACCAAGAAATATTTACCAGATCTTTTAAAAAACGTTAAGATTGACTATTAAAAGTCTTAAAGTTCGGAAAGTTAGCAAAAGGCTAAGTATTATTACGGGTACTACTATTATAAAAACGACTAACTCCTATAGCCAAATAATGAATAATTATCGACTTCTACCCACAATAACAAACAACCTTCGACCTTATACTTTACACCAAGTTTTTACTTTAATTTTTTCACTTCCCCTATGCTAATTCAATCGTTAAAATCAAAACCCTGAGCGAAAACACCAAGAATCATAATGTTGCGCCGAAAAAGCCACGTTATGCGACTCCACACTAAATCGACAAATTACTATGCGACTTTATGCCAAAATACTAAGTCCTATACCCACTAAGTCTTACGTAGGTCTGAACCTTAAAATGAATACCGCTAACGCTTACTTTAAGGCTATTACCGACACCGCTGTGAAAAAAGTAATTGGGGCCCTTGAAATTGCTTTTACCAAGTACTACAACTAAGATTTTTAGGCGTAAGATATCGATGAAAACTCAACAGAAAAGCACCTCACTAACTTCATTAAATATTACATTGTTAAACACAACAACGGTTAAAACCCTAACCATACCTTCCATAAATATCGTGATTTCTTCACTGATTAGATTATTAACATGTAAAAGACAATTTAAAAGTAAGTTAAGTTGAGGATTAAGTGAAAACTAAAGAAACGAGTGATTTACGTTTAATTACAAGGTGTTACAAAGTTGGCACAAATCCTTTTCGACCTAAAGAAATCTAAGGAATAACCTTAAGATATACACCCTAAGAGAAAGGGTGTTAAGGAACTCTAACACTTTTATACGCTATCCCGGGAACCTCCCCTTTATCCTTATTTAAGTTAAGTCTCTTTACGTGTTAACGATAAAGAACTTGTTAACTTATTCGGTAGACTATCACCTTTACACGGAAACGTAAAGTACACCTTTATTGGAAGCAGAGTACGTGAAGTAGCAGCCGCTAACGCGGCCAAAGATATTAACGTTGGCGACTTACACCAGTTAATTAAGTAAAATAGTTAAGTCTCTCAAAACCTTTCACCCACTCCGAACCTATAATTATTTAATCAAAACTATCAAGTCACTTAAAAGCCTTCCTATGGCAAGTTTTCTATATGCGTAAGCCTAACATAGGTCCCACTACAAAACTTTACCCCTTGGATTAGAAGACTGATAATTACTCTTAATACCGTACCTTAAAGGCTTTAAGGCTTGAACTGCTATAAAATATTGCTAATAAAAACCGGGATAACTATTGCAACCAACCACAAAAACCTGTCAAAATGATTAACTGTCGGTAGGGTCTGAAAGACCTGTTCACGTGAAAAGGTAACTTAGAAAAGTAATCGTAAGATTAGTAGTTGTAGTATTGAAGATAATGATCAAGAAGACGTATCCAGAGGTGTACGCTACAGGTGAGGGCTTATAAGCCCTCGCCCAGAGCGTATGACTCTGGAATCCTTCTTCTAGACCGCTCCACGCATTGCTTTCGGCCTGGAATAGCATTCCAGACCGATCTATACATGGTACACTTTTGCGTCTTGCAAGAGTGCAGCCTGCAGCATGACACGTTATCATACACCCTACAAGAATGCACCCTGCAATACAGTGCACTGCCCTTTGGCCTATGTATACTATCTGTAAGGGTATATAGCAATATCCACACAGGTAATCTTTTCTTTTTTCCTATAGCCCAGTAGTGATAGTATTGTTGTTGGCGCATCAGTCGCAAAAGGTCCAAATCTGCAATAGTGACAATATGGTTAACGCATCAGTCGCAAAGGTTTCAAATCAGCAGTTAGGCTGGAATCAGCAAAATCTAGCCGCGGTGGTAAATGCAAGTCGGCCCTAGTTGGTGTAGCCAAATGGAGGCGACATATTTGGTGATAGAGCCTTTTATTATTTCTGACGGTGGTAGTTACGTAGGGGTAATTACGTAGAAGTGATTGCGCAGGGTAATTGCGTAATTACGTGGTAGGCCAGTATAAAAAGATATATCGCCATCTTTTGAAGAAAAACTTCCTTTTTTTCCTTTTCAAAGGCGCGTAATTTCAGCTAATACAAATCCCTAATTTAACTTAGCTTTTAGTTTATCCCAATAAACCAAACCGCTTTAATGCGTAAATTACTTGGCCTGTATATATACTAACCTGTTTTCCCGAATAAATTCCGCGTAAAAATAGGATTACTAGGTTCTGCTTAACGCAAAAGCGTCGTTGTCCCGCTGCCGCCGCAGCCGCCATAGCCGTTGCTCCCAATACCACCACCACCACCAGCAGCAGCAATAATCTGCCCTCGTTGGGCTTAATCTCCTTAATCCCTGTTACGCCGCCAGCCCTTGTCACGTCGCTCGCTGCCACAATACCAAGCCCCGCCACCTTTACGCCGTCCAACCCAACTACCGCCTCCGCCTCGCCTCTCCCCGCCGCCGCTATACCGACCTCCTCCTCCCCTCTCTTTCCCTCCCCCTTCCCCAACTCGAGGGAGGAACGGGGGGCTCCTAAGGTTATAAACCTTACCTTTTCCCTATGGGTAAAAACCTTATTACTCGTAAAGACTCATTTACACCGTAAACGTAACTTAGTAAAGTTATATTAAGGTACGTATTTCTTAGCTTATCTGTTTATATACCTTTAACCTGCTTTTTAATAAATAATAAATACGAGGAGAATCTACTTCTCCACCTCGAGCCTTGCATCGCTAAAGTACACCGTAAAGCCTTTTTAATACATTAAACGTTAAAACGATATACCTAGGTCCGTAGCTTTAAACCTCTAATAAACACGCCTTACGTGTCGTATATTGCGTCCGCAGCTGCGGGTAAGCCTATTAACGATTATTACGAAAGCAGGGGTCGTTTGACGCGCTACCACCGTTACAAACGGACTAATAGCTCGTATACTCCTGTTTAGATGATTTTGGGACCTTAAGTCGAAGCCGTATTACATGCCCGCCGACTTTTTAGTAAATCCCAACCGAATCCTAAAAATCTCTAATAAAAACACTCGTTTAAAGCGAATTAAAAAGAAATCACCGCAAGTAACAGAAATAAATCGATACTAATTAGTAATAAATGTTAACCAATGGATTGGGGAGATGGCAGCCGCCTTCGCCGCCTGGAAATGGGGCTTACGCATATACTACGTAAACGAGTTCGACAGCGTTATCGTACGTCGCCGCGAAAAGGATAATCCCTTCCCTACACCTTTACTTAAGGGCATAACCAACAAGGTATAGGGCTATATTCTCGTTAACGTTAATAATATTGTTGGCAGTAATAGCAGTAACACTAATATAAAGAGGAAAAGCAACGGGGAGGATGGTAGGGATGCGGCGGCTTTTTCCTCTCCCTTTAATAGTGGATAAATTCCCCTTCGACCGGGTCGGTGTATCCGGCTATAGTGTAATACGCTACACAGTAATTTTATTGCTCCCCACAAAAATATTTCAAAGTAACAAACGTAACATGAAATGTAAAAAGAGGAAATTTGCCATAATATGTATATAAAATGCAAAACAAAAGAGGCAATATGCTAAAAGCGATGTAAACAGTCGTATCAAGCAAAAGCAAAATGTGGATTAGGGCGAATTACATCGATAAGCTGATCCAAGTTATAAATCAGTGTGGTGGCCTATTAGGGTCGCAAAACCTTTTTAATAACCTTAACAAATAACGTACTTATCGATATAAGTGTTTTTAGGGCGCCGTTCGATATTACCATTGTTATCGCGTTTACCGAGTTTAACTTGATATTAATTCACCTAGTTTTTTGATTTCCCGGCGTTTGTACGACTCGTGTAAATCTATAATATCAATTATCAGTCGTTTTTCGTTCGTAATATCTAGTTTAACTAGGCATTTATAAAACGAAAAAGAATTAATGTAATTTACTAAAGGGATAGAACGTAAACCAAGGTTAAAGATAATCATCCGAATTATTATCGTTATAGTAATACCCGAATCGAAGCCTTCAACTATACTGTAAATCTCGGAAATGAAAACGCTCCTCTTAAACCTTTTATACTTAATAAAGCTTTAATGGATAATGTTTTTATGAATGTAAAGCCGTTTCGAGCCGGTAATATTATAACTCAGACAACGGTTGGGTTAGGAAACAGGCCAGCATGCAGCTGAGCCACGGAGAGCCTGTAGTCCAACACATCAAGCGGGGAACATCTCTTATATAAGCAAGGTGACTAAGCAAGTCACGTGATAGATCAGTATGGATCAGTTACTGATCCAAGGTGAGGCTACATGAGATCAGTAAGGATCGGCCACCGATCCAAGGTAAGGTAGCACTAGATCAGTAGAATTAGTGCGGTGATCCAAACGATCCAGTACCGAATATAGTATGAAGGAAATGGGATATAAGGACACGGTCAGTACCATGGATAGAATTTCCTTCATAGATCTTCAGTTGTCAATCTAAGTATTCAGTCTACACACCTGAATAGCCTAACAGCTAGTGATCATTCTACAGTACGAACAAACATCTTCTTGATATTGCACCTTTGTTACCTCTGCTACCTTACTTCTAACATAAACCCCCTGACACCTTCTATTTACCCACGGGTATTTAAGTGTGATCATTACAGGTAACTCGTTACCGAGGACGAGGACGAAGCAAATTTACAATACATAATCGCTATTATTAGCAAACAAGCCGTTAATAAAAACAAATAGCTTTATAGTACGTATATCTAGCGACATATATTGTAACCCTCGCTTTAAATTGAATATTTGCTACCAAAAACGCTTATTAAGAGTTTTGCATGTATCGTCCTTCGGGTAGGTTTAATATTATGCAGCGACCGAAAGGTCGAATGCCGCCTTTAATTATACTATAAACGTAACCTAAACTCCGTTTACGCGCTAACATCTATATTCGTCGGCCCGTTTTAGATTATTTAGGATAATAAGAGCTACCTTATCCAACTATTCTTTTCAAGTAAATCCCAAAATACCGTTTCAGAATATAATCGTGATACTATTAAAATCGATTATATTGTCTTTTAACAGGTAGGCTTTAGACTTCGCTTTTAAGCCGGCCTTTAAAAGTTTTCTCTCCTTAAATGCGGAAAACGAAGCGTTATATAAGGTCAAAGTGTCGTCTATTTATATTCCTGTAAATGTAAAGCCTTGTAAACGGGCAATAGATATTAATAAATATGGGTTAAAGATTAATTTGGTTATTTCAAGTCGTTTTTTATAGTATTTATGATAGGTTTCGTACTAATATATACCGGCTTTAGCTGAGCCATAAAAAGGTTTTAGAATACGTAGGATTTTTCTAAGCGAGTAATATTATTTAAGCTCTTTTGGTATTTTTACATAAATCCGCCGTTTTAGTCGTTTTTCAGATTGTGTATAGGCCTATATTATATCTCGAAGTTTAATATATAAGTTTTATAATTTGCTAAGGGAATCTATGAGTACAAGAATCAGGCGGTGACTTACTTGTTATAACGTAGGTGATTAGGTTATAATATCCTTTTTGCCTTCGTCGTTATAGCCTTTGATAATCAAGCGAGTCTTTTCGTAAGTGTTTCTAGTCTTATCTTTTACCTCGTGGACAAGGCGGGTTAAAAAAATCCTATAGGTATCGTAAATGGTAAGGTATAATTATTTAAAACGAAAAACGCCTTAGTTAATTAAAGCTAAAATATTTATTTGAGTAAATTGTTCGAATAGGGTACTTAGGGTAATCATAATTATATTATAAAGAAGTTTCAAGTTAAACTCGCGGTTTATTAATTCTTATTACATAATAAAGGAGTTCGTGGTAAAGTTTTTAGGGTGTTTCTCCGTTTTCGAACCGAGGGGTCGTTCTCGGCGACGAGGTTTTGGCGGGTTTGGCGTAGGTGTATCGTTTTTGTTCGGTGTGGTTTAGGTGGAATCGTGTTTTAAGGTTGAAATTAGATGCGGAATCGGGTTGAATTCGTAGTTTTAAGGGATAGCGTGTAGGCGATTCTAGTCGTTTCCGTCGTTTCGAGGGATGGTTTGTGGGATATTCTGATTATTTTCGTCGTTCCGGAGGGTAATGTATAGGTGGTTTTGGTTGTCCTAAGGATCCTGGCAGATTCCTTTCATCTCTTTCCTATATCTACATACTATTATCTATCGAAACGACTTATACCATATAGCAAATCAATCAACATATTATAGCCCTTAAACCCATTGATCTTTTAAGGTTTAGTTTATTTGTCTTTTGTTTTTAAACCAAAACTTTAGATTATAGTAACAAATCCAAGTCTCTGGCCTTACGTGGGATATTTTTTATAGCCAACGCTTTGGACACGTCGTTCTTAACTTATAGTGATCGTAAAGTTGTTATAATATTTTCCACGGCATTAGCCCTTTATACCGTGGATAGTAATAGTATAAAGTTTATGTAGATCCTCGGGAATGCCCTGAAAACAAAAAGTGTAAGAATAAGCCTATTCGCATTAAAAGTGTTGTTAATATCATTAACCGCCATTTAAAGGATGGACTTTTTAAAGCTACTACCCTTTAGCTTTTTCGACAATATTATATACGCTTTTTTTAACGGTCCGTAATACAGTTCGTATTTTCCAATACTCTATAAGGCTTTTAATAAAATCTTCCTACATTTATTACCGGCTATCCGGGTATTAATTCACTACTAGGTAAAGTTAAAGGCTGTAACAACGTCGTATATAATACAGTTAAAAGATCCGAGGTTAATGTTAAACCAACAGTTAACCAAAACGTCCTAATGGTCTATAGCGGAAACGCTTCATATAAACTTAGCGATTCAAAAAGATATTTCTACGTTGACGGCATAAAGAACTGATTAATTGTCTAAATACATAATATTAATAATCATCTTATAATTAAAGTTTACATAGTCTTAAAAGCGAAACTTAAACCGTTTTGGTACCTGTAAGTATAATTAACACTTATAATAAAACTTTTCGATAGTTTTAAGTACGCTTTTTCATATATCTGTATAGCGTATGGCATGTAATAGTCGTGAAAGGCGTTTTGCAACCGGGTGTCCAAATCTTCGGTATAATACACATAATTCCGGCTATATCAGGTAAACAGCCTTAATTATACATGTTTTTTTTTAAAAAAAAACCACAAATAACCGAACTTAAACTGGAGAGATACAGATATACTATTTAAGGCGCGGATAAGTTAATTAATTATATTACAAACTTCGATTACAAGCTTATTTATATTAGCTAGTAAAAGAAAAAATGGTATTTCAAAGTCCATTACATAAAACTTGACCGGCCCGAAACGTATATTTACAACAACTATTCTGAGCGAAGATGTATTATCTTTATTAAACATGACTTTTCGGTATTTCCCCATACGGTTTAATTAAAATTTCGAAAACTTTGCCATCAAAGCGTCGAACTGACGTTTCCCGGTCGTCGAAATTTCGACTGTTTTAGTATCTGGTATAATACATTGAAACCTATTTTCGTACATATTTGATAACGTAAATTGTAACGTTATATAGGCGTCGAATATTTCCTTCGTATAATCTAATCCGGCGATATACTTAAAGGATGCGTTTTGTAATCCGGTAAAGATACGGTGTGCGGTTTCATCGTCTTAGGTTGATAAATAGGCGTTATTGTCTTTGGGGTCGTCCTCTCCAGATGTATTATCGTATAGGTAGGCATTAAGTTTATTATCTATACCTTTGTATTCAGTTACGTATACTACAAAATGAGTCTTTATCCGATCCTCGGGTATGTAATCGGCCTAAAATTATCGTTTGATCAGGATTTACTCGTAAACGAGGTGGTTTATAAACTAACAACCGATTTTAACGTATATTATACAACGTCTTTACAAACTTGTAAGGCGTCGTGTATCTTTACGTAAGTATCATTATAGATTGGGTACATTTCTGCCATTTACGAACAATCTTTCCTATCTTTTATTACCGGGTTTTCTCCCTAATACCTATACTTTGGATTTTCGTTTTAACTTAAGTAAACCTTAAATATTCGATCCAAAATATAGTGAATTGTCTTGGAAAGGTCTAGTTTAGTAATTTAGGCTTAGTTTGTTATTTTATTAGCTACGAATACTAATCTGAAGCTTACTTGCCGACGCATAAAGGTTTCGAGCGATATTTGAAGGCTTACACAAAAGGCTTCCAAGTCTTTCTCTAATTTAAAAAGTTTAAGGTCGAAATCCGGGTTTCCAAGATAGGCTTTTATTCCTATTTTAATAAATAGTTTATCGCCTTTATATTCCGATCCGAAGGCTATTTAGCACTTCCGGAATCTTATTAATAGAGCGGTAAGGATTTCCTAAAGATTTTTTTTAGGTATTTTCCCACTGATTTTTCACAGATTCCCACATCGTATTAATCTAGTCCTTATACTACAGCTTATAATTAATCTCGGTGTTAAAATGGGATTCAAAACGATTATAACATTTGGCGAATATATCCACTTATTTAAATTGATATATATATTACTCCTTAGTTTACCCGGAGAATATTTTGGGTAAGATAACGTGAAATTATAATGGCTTAATATCTAGTCTCTTACATATGTTAAGCATAACGCGTATTTTGTTGTCCAATACGTTGTACGGCTCGCTGCTGTAATTATTATCCCTATTCCATAGCTTGGCAAAATTAGTCAACTCTTCGTTGGGTCGCTCCTATCCGTGGGAAAGCGATGTGGTGGAAGGTCGCGGTAAGGGTCGTGGTTAAAAGTCATTAGTCTGTAAGGTACATATTAGCGTTTTACGCTGCCCATATCCTCTTGAATCGGGGTGTTTTCCGTATTCCGGCCGATTATTATTTCTTAAGGCGGGTTGTTCTCTGTGTTTCGGCTGATTCTGTCACGGCTAAGTAGGCTATTTCTAACGTTCGAGGTGTGTTCTTATCCTTACATCGGTTCAAATTTACGTTCCAGAGAGGCTTCGTATTTAACCCTTGTTATAAATAATCATTGTAATATATCCTCTTTTTTTACTGATTTTTCTGTTTCTATTTTTTATCGGACGCCCAATCTTAACGAACGCCATATCCTAGTCTATGGTGGTTCTTCAAAGATCCACTTCGTCAACTATTACTCTCACTTTTGCAAGTAGTATCTTTCTATAAAATCCGCTTCCATAATCTCTTAATCCATTCATTGAGTTATATGTGTAATCTAAGTTGTTTCGGATAGGGCTTTCGCGATACGACCGTTACTTCCACCAGGTGTATCAATACCTCTGCTTTGCAATTGTTTTCGTAGGACTTTTACGACTTATTCATCCACCATTTGCAATATTTCCAACGTTCAATCCACAAAAATTTCCTTAAAGTCATAAAGTAGATCGTTTCCTTTTATATCGTTATTGCAATAGTTGTAAATTATGTTCTTAACATATGCATTTGCGGTGTAGGGATTGAAATCTTCCACTAGGGCCTCAATTTCATTGCCCTAAAAGTTAAGGTCCAAATATTTAAGGATAGTATTTCGAAACGACGTGTGTATAAAGAGGTACTTTACACAGTCGTTAGCCTTTACTAGATCTGTTACTATTAAGGCTATAATTACAATTATCTTAGGTCGTTTGGGCGATATTTTAAAGTCTAGTAATCTAGTAATTCGTTTGGGTATATTAAAAACTTAAGATAGTTTGGGAATATAAAACGAATAAAGTAATCAATACAGTTGAAATAATTCTTATTAACGTCATAAGCTAGTTCAACGTTCCAAATTAGTTCTTGTCAACATTGGTAGTGTTATAATAACCAAGCGGCTAGGAAAACTTAAATCGTTATAGGTACCAGATTTAAAACAAATAGGACAAATGTGTGTGAATTTGGAATAAGTAGGGCGGTTGTAGTAAATTAGGCAAGGAAAGTGAAATGTCGTGTTATTGTATACCTTAGGGTACGGTGATTTGTCCGTATTAACGTGCTGTAATAGAACTTGGTAAAGGGATCAGTTGGTTATTTGGTGTGTAACCGATATTGCTAAGGTAATCGGGTTGATTGTTTGTATATAATAAACGTAGCTAAGGCGAAAAATCGGGTGGGTCCTAACGAAAGGTTCCGAAACTTAGTGGTTTTTCTAACTTACATAGCCTGGTATCCGGTAGGTCCTAGCAAAAGGTTCTGAAAAACTTGGTGTTTTGGCTTACGTAGCCTGATACGTAATAGGACGCCTTTTAAAAAGGATCTAAGTTAATCGTTTAAAACGCTAATTTAAGTTGGTGGTTAACGGAATAGAGCTTATTTTTTCGAAGTCACTCCGGATCTTATAGTCTTGTAACGCTTCGGGGTTCTCGGCACTCTCGCGTAACTCAATACTCCTGTATAGTTTTTATAATGCGTAATATAAAGTATAAACAATTAATACCGCTATAACATCCCATTATAGGTATTTAACGAATACTTATCTCTTTTTCCTAAGCTATTTGTAATCGACTGAGTCGGCTACTAATTAGTAACGGTAGGGTTTAAAAAACCTATTTACGTAAAAAGGTAACTTAAAAAAGTAATCGTAAAATTGGTAGTTGTAATATTAAAGATAATAATCAAAAAGAAATACTCAGAGGTATACACTACAAGTAAGGGCTTATAAGCTCTTGCCCAAAGCGTATAACTCTGGAATACTTCTTCTAGACCGCTCCACGCATTGCCGTCGTCCTAGAATAGTATTCTAGACCGATCTATGTATGGTATACTTTTGCGTCTTGCAAGAGTCTAGCCTGCAGCGTGACACGTTATCGGGCACCCTACAGGAGTGCACCTTGCAATACAGTGCACTTCCCTTTGGCTTATGTATACTATCTGTAAGAGTATATAGTAATATCCACATTAACATTAATTATAAACTTCTCATGTACTTCTCTAAAATTTGAAACGACGTGGAAAAGTATAACGGAAAGCCTTACAACCTCCTTGACACGAAGATAATGCCTTTTTTTATATATTTGTAAGTAAATAGAGGTTCTCACTTCTAATTTTCGCTTACTATTTTCTGGAATCCTTATAAGGTATGCTAAGGATTATAACCTAATCTTTCTGACACAAACGACTACTTTTCGCAAAGTTTACGATAACATAAAAAACTATCTCAAATATAATGTTAAAATTACCCAATATTATACAGACTGGGTCGCTATATGGTAGATTACGATAATAACGAAAAAGAAGAGGAGGAAACACAAATAAATATGCTTAACCAAATGCTTAATAACTTGATATTATGCTAAGAAGCAATGGTAAAAGCCCACGTTGGCGAAGTCACACTTATTAAGCAGGTACGGGCAGCTGTTACGGGTGTTAACGAGTTCAAATACACCTTACAACGCCTAAGTTCCATTTACGAAGACTTTTTTAACTAGTTACGTTCCTCGTTTACAACTATAATCACGCGTACACCAAACTAGCTTAGTATGTACCACTAAACCAGCAACTTTCCCAACATAAATAAAGAAAACCTTACGACAATTAATTACGTCGACCATAAGTACAGATACAGGCGCCTTTAATACCTAAGGTTTAAATCATCGATTACATATTGAAGGTAGTAACCACATTAGCGCTAATAAAAACAAAAGTTAAGCGGACCTATCAATAGAAAATACTATTATTGTAATAGTCATAAAAAATATTAGATTTATAGTAAGTCTAGCTATTAGTTAACTCGCTAACCCCCAACCGAGTGAAATAACAAAAAAGTAATATAATACATCAAGTACTCTACCACTTTTAAATAGGATTGTTTAAATTAAATCGTAGACTTCGAAGGTGAAGAGCTAATTAACTGCGACAATACTCCTAAACAGATTAAATAACATAAAATATAGTTTTCGACATGGCTTAGTAAATACTCGACCATGCCTTTCTATATTGCATGTATGGGAAAGACTTTTACCTTTACTATAACCAAATCTCCAACCCTTTAAAAACATTTAAAATTTGCAACTGTTACGCAAACTATACGTTTTAAGGTATTATTCTAGATAGAGAGGTAATAAGGTACTTCATAGGAAGCTATTCACAATACGTAACACTGTGGAGAGAAAGCACTCCAACTATTGAAATTAATCGTTACTATATTAGTAAGGCCAAAATTAGTTTCGAACCAAACGAAAAAATGTAGTTATTAGGGATAACGGTAATTCAAACTGTGGTCAAATCGATTACATTTTATATCCTTAAATATCGTACCCCCCTTCTTTTTTATTTAAAGGATATAAAAACCCTTAGCGTTAATTTTAACGTTGATGCTGATAAACTGGTTAAAAAAAATAAAGGTTTCCCTTCACCTTGAAATAGAGATATCTATGGTTTTATTTTTAAGGCCCTAAAGTAGTAGTGTTAAACTCGAAGAAGCTGGATATACGTTAATTACATTGGCGCTTTAATTACCTACTTGTTAATGGACTGTATAAAGTTTGAGAGCCTATAGGATATAAAAATATGGAATATTTTACCCTAAAAACAATTAAAAGGCTTTTCCATTATTGTCAAATCTATATCTAAACTCTCCGAAAATTTAAATTTGTTGGAATAGCAGTCAAATGCAGTATAGTTAAGTTAACTTTACTTGCAGTACAGTTGATCATACGTATAGAAAATTGACTGTAGTCTGTGGGATTGCACTGCAAGTGTAGTGTAATAGGTGCCCACTTCAAAGTGGGGCACAAGCCAAAGCGTTTGGCTGTACAAATTGGTTTCTAGATCGGTTAGCGGTCTGCCAAACTTAGAATTGACACAACTCAATCAACAATATCAATGAAGCACTAGTTACTTCGACTACAGTGATTCGAATCAACTACGTTGCAACGATAAAGGCCTACTAACAATATTTATATTAAAAAACAAGGAGGACTTTTACTTTGAGGTCTTTATTAACGTATTTTACCTAAATAATAAGCCCATTTTTTATATCGTTAACTTTGAAACTTCTTTATACGCAGCCAAGTATTTAAAGTTCTTTTTGGCAAAGAATACGTAGGAAACGTTAAAAATGCTATGAATTGATATATATTTGTTCCTACCTGACGTCGTTGTTTACGATACTAGCACCAACTTTACGGTGGTGGAGTTTTATGAAAATATCAAAATAATAGGTATTTAATGTAAACAGGTGCTTGTAAAGACCTATTGAAGTATTTTAAAGATTAAAAAGATAAACGTATTACTTCGCCAAATGTATAATATCTTTACGTTAGAAATTAAAAGTTTTACTAATTTGGAAATACGTTTTTAAATAGCGGTAAAGGGTTTCAATAATACCGTAGGCCCTCACGGCTTAATACTAACGTTCTAGGTTTTAAATCATATCCACGCATAACGAGTAAATTTCCGTTATTAGCAAGTATCTAAAAGTGAGCTATCACCTTCGGTAAAGCTTTGAAAGAACTATGAAAGGAATCGGTACGCCGACAAATTAACAGTTCCCTTAATACTAGAAACAGCCATATAACAATCGAAGTACTTAATTTACCATTACAAAGTAAATTTCCTATATAATAGAAGCCGAATAAATAGGAAGGCCTATATAAATACTTAAGTATCACTAATTTTAAAGTAGTTGTTAAAACTGCTAACAGTCCTATATCTTTTCGAACTACTTAGGTCAAGCCTTATATTAAGGTTATTAATGATAAAGATCCTTGAGTTAAACGACCGAGTAAACACGAACCTTTTTCACTTGTTATAGATAAACTGATAGAACGACATCGGCGCAAACAATACCCGAAAAAGAAAAACGTCAAAAATAAGGAATATACACCGGGTCGTATCTACAATATTACTTGGGTAAATAGAAAAAAGAAAAATAATAACGATTTAATACTAAAACTTCGAGTATAATGTTTTATTAAACTTTTATTAAACATTTTAAGGAAAGCAACAAAGTAGAAATCAATAGCTTATTAACCCAAGAAATTGTATAATTCGTATGAAAGATCGATTTTAATCTTCAAACTCCAAACTTTATGATTTTTAAGTCGACGATTATTTACAAGGTAAAGGGTAAAACTACAGGGCGGCCGTATAAAAGATTACACTTAATCGCTTAAAGATATGATAATAAAGGCAAAAACTTAATCTTTACACAATTATTAACAATTTGAAAGATTGGCTAACGTTTAGTAATTGCGTTATTGATAATTTTGTTAGTTAAAACTAAAGGAAAATTTATGTTCAATAACTAAAATATAATGTAAGCCTAAACGTAATTAATAATATATTTATAGCGGATTGTATTACGGGAATTACCATAGAAATCACGGTTCATCTATTCTTTAAAAATGGTAACAGGATATATTAAGCCTTTATACAGATGTATTGAAGTAAGGACTCACCAATTTCTAACTTATTAGTCGCATTTTAAATTATAGTTATATATAACATTTTTAATATATAATATGTATTTACTAGTAATGTAAGAAAAAGATTTAGGCCTGGTAGATATACAAACTGACGATATCCTTTTCGTTAAAGCGACTAGTTTTATAATATCGGAATAACATGCGATTAAGGACTCCAAATTCTGGAATTACAAGCCGATTACGATATTAATAAAGGGTAATCAACTTAATCCTAACGGATTGTTAATCAATATATTTAGTATTAACGCCGGCCTTAGCTTTCGCTCAAAAGGCTAGGGCATTTATTTGGTTATAATCTACAAGATTAACGTAGCTAAAGCCTAACGGTACTTGGAATAACGTGTTTGTGATAGCTATATTGTCATCTTATATTAACCAGAGGCTTTTTACGTCCTTTTTATCGTTGTACAACTATAAGATTTAATAAGTAACGACTTGGAAAGGCTTAATAAAAAGATTAAGAAGCAGATACAGAATTTAAACAGAAGGATTAATATAATTCCAATTGACTTATCGAAGGCTAAGTAAATAATTTTTACGGAGGGTTTTTTTTTATACAAATAATACCGACTTATCTTGAAAAATTGTTTTTTGTAATCACAGTCGTTAATCAACATGTGAGGGAAGACTAATTTAACATCGTTGACACCCTAATTTACTAAACCTTTATTAAATATCAAAGGATTATACGAAGTGTATTAGCTTTGAAGGTTTATGTTATAATGACAGACTTTAATGTAGGTATAATATTATAGAAAACCCTTAATGTTATTACAATGTAGTTTAATATTTTTTAAATTACAGGGGTAATTTATACCGATTCGAGAAACCTATTTGTATATCTTTCAAAACTCGCAACCACTAGCAAAAAATGCCTTATAATCGACGTAATAACACTTCGCGAAACCTATGAAGAAAGGGAAAGTAAGGAATTTCGGTATATTAATAGAAAAGATAATCCTACTAATATCATAACGAAGATATCGCTTAATGAAGCCCTTAAAAAGTTTGTAAGCAATAATAGACTCATTATACGTATCGAGGATTACATTAATAAGCCGACCGATAAGTTTAGATTACATGACGGCGATTGGAATCTATTGGAAAATTATAAAACTATCAGGGTATTAACAATATTAAATTATGCGATTAACACGGATAAAGTAGATAATTACATGGATTTGTAGCGGAAAAACGTTTTGCAGGAGTCGATGAAGTCGGAGCTCGAAGTCGTGAGATAATTAATGTCAATTAATGCCAATTGAAGTACAAATGAGTATAATTCGATAGGGAGGTTATTTAAAATTAAAAGGGGTCTGGCCAGTTTACGAGGTTTCAGTTTAGCATTTGACGGAAAAGATTGGTTAATTACACTAGCGTACGCGTATAAACTAAAAAGCCGCCAGTGTTGAAATACTAGTATTTATAGTATAGTAGGCCAACTTTATGTATAGTAAAGTTAACTATATTAACTGTAAGTTTAGTGTGTTTTTTTATGTGGTCTTGTTATATTGACTATAAAGCAAGTAAAGTATATACTTATTTTACACTAGGGCATAGGCTAAGTAATTAGCTACACAAATTATTGTGTAGACTGGGTAGCGGTTTTCCAAACCTAGAACAATACACCAACCACTTGACTACGCAATACCACTGTTACTTCGACCAACCAAATCAACAACGTTGCAGCGTCTAAATCCCTACCAACACTTAATGATTTTATAAGTTCTTGTACATTATAGTTAAAGATTTAAATTCAAATGAAACTAATAGGTTTCAAAAACGCCTTGATGAATTATTTGGGATAAAATAACGTCAAAATACTGAATTCCGCCTTAAAACGAATAATGTTACTAAACTTACCAATTAAAAGGTTTTAACGTACCAAATTCGTTTATAATTCATATCTAATTCAATCAAAGACGTTTATTATGTAGTTACCAATTAACGATAAATATTACATTTTCGACCTTACATCAACTTTCTTGGTATGAGTGCACGGACAACCTTGTTAAGAAGGGTAGTGGGCCTATACTATAAACCCTAATAGTACCCACTTCCGAGATTTTTTTTTTTTTTGGTTCAGCCGCTTTTAACACCATTACTTCACATGTATTCTATTCCACCACAACATCACTAATCGGTTTTATCACCACTTGAATATTTTCTGGCGACCCTTTTTTGGCTATAAAGATTGTCGTCGGCCCGGTGTACCGCTCGCACAGTGGTGTATTCAGAGAACAGCCCTTACAACCAGCGATTCCATCCCTCGTTATTTGTACCAACGTAGCCCTTTAGACTTGGACTTGCACTGCAATGCAAGTTTAATTTCTTTTGCACTTTAAGGTCTTAAAGAAGACCTTTATTATAAGCGTTCACACTTAACAGCTCTATTTATTTATTTATTTATTCATCTTTGAGCCATCGCCACCTACACCGGCGCCCTATTCGCTTAGCGGGGCCTTCAAACTTGAACTTACACTACAATTGCAATTGTAATGTAAGTTTAATTTCTTTTGCGTTTTAAGGTCTTGAAGAAAGACCTTTATTATAAGCGTTCGCACTTGATAGCTTTATTTATCTATTTATCTATTTATTTATCTTTGAGCCATCGCCACCTACACTGGCACCCCACTCGTTTAGTGGGGCCTTCGATTATACCTTAAATGCCTTTCTTTGGCTGTTTACAGAAGATTTTTTCCGGCATACTGCTCGCTTAGTGGTGTAATCTTTTTACGATTCTTTTACACTTCTTGGGCTTACGGTCTATGGCAAAAATGTGGCTCGAGTCGTGATTTTTCCACTGTAAAGTACGTCTTTTACCGAATTGTAAAGTATATTATCCCTATCGTCACAGGCTTTCAACCAAGATATATCTGTTTTATACGCCCTTTACTTTTTTAGGGTTGTGAAATCCTCGATACAAGTAGGCGTCAAACGGGAACTGAGATAACCGCATAACACAGCCCAGCCAAGGCTATAGTTTTTACGACCTTACGGGTCTTTAACCTGTAGGGTACCTCAAGGCTTTGATTGGAAGGCTGGATTAAGATCCGTTTTCCTGTTAAATGTTTTACTTAATATTTTGTTTTATGGATAGAGACTATTTTTCCTATATTTCAGGTATAAGGTTGAAAACTAATATTTAATACACATAATAATGGGTGTACTTTTTCGTCGTGACTACTTGGATAAAACCTTTACGAATGCGATCTAAATTCGTTGGGTGAAAAAGTTTCTTCACGAAGCGGGTACCTATACATTTAATATAAGGCCCCTTCGGCAGGCATTTAAATATATATATTACATAAGGTTCAAAAATTAGCCATATATGTAAAGGGTACGTCTTTCAGTTTATATACGTGAAGTATAAGGCATAGAGTAGTTTTTTTAACAAGGTTAAGGGGTATAACCTAAAAACGGGGAACTGAATAGTGTGGTGGTTGTGTGTATAAGGTGAGAACTTCAAGTTACAAGCTTTCCCGCCGATATATGTATGTATTTTCATATTAGCTAGGGTTACATTATACTAGATATATAGTGGGCACTGCTCGGTGATGATATATATAAAAAAACCAATAAATACTAAAAATACCATTACTATTAATATTGATCCGTTTTTCATAATATACAACTATTACGTCGACCTTATACAACCTATCTAAAGTTTACCTATTCCAATTATAAAATTACGCATATAGGCCGAAAATTTTATCTAATGTATTTGCAACGTTACGAAATTCGTACAAATTGTAATTACGACTATATAATAACATATAAAAAGGCGGATAATACATAAAGTTTTCCCTTAAAATGGCTTCGGATCGACAATAACGTTTTATTTTTTCTTGAAAATCACAAATGGTACTAATTTTCAAAAAAATTAAACTAATTTCATAATAAATATCGTATTATACATATCGTCGATTTCCATGTTGTCAAACTTAATATTCCGAAAAATAAATATCTCCGATTACACGTCGATCAACTTATCTAAACCACTTTCAATCCGCTCCTAAATTAACAAGTCCGTAACTATTAATCATCCGCTATTAACATTATTATTAATAATAACAAAACCAAACCTAAATTCCATATTGAAGGCATCTCACAAACCCAAAATAAACTTTGAGTAAACCGCCCCCATATTAGCAACTCCCTAAAACAATAGGTACTAATCAAATAAATGGGTTATATATACTCGACTTAGAAACCGCTTTTAAACTTTTCGAATACTGCGTCCTTCAACACTTTCGAATCCCATTATAGCCCGGCTAAGAACAATGACAGGCCTTCCTATCCAACCTGCTAGCAGATTTAATCTAATTTCATTTTTCCCTAATCACTGAGCTGTTTAAAAACCGTTCTTTTCCAATTTCGAAATAATGGGCAAATTAATCCACGTAGGTTAATAATACCAATATGTAAGTTAATCTATGTAACTTAATCATAACAATAAGTAAATTAATACATAAAAGTTAAATAGAAGTAATAAGTAGTTTAACCTATATCAATTGAAATAATCTATAATAATAATGCGAAAATTAACCCACATCAGTTTAATAGTAATAACAAAAGGTTATCCCACGTTAGTTAAAATAGTTAGTAATAACAGTGGGCAAATCAACTCATGTGAGTTAATGATAACAATAAACAGCTTAACACACGTTAATTGAATGAACTAATAACAGCAATAAGTAACTAAACTTAAATGTGTTAATGGTAATAATAAGAAACTTAACCCACGTTAGTTAAGATAGCTAACGAGTTTATATATATATATGGGAAAAAGGAGGAGGCTATAGAAAGGTATACTGGGGATAATGTCACAAGCTAATACCTAAGCTAATGGTCACCAAAGGTCTAGCCCTAATGGTTGCCATACTTATACGATGTTTTGAAGCAATTTAGAGATATACTTTTATACCTATCATATAACCAGACTACCTCTTTTCTATAATATGTAACAACTCTTTAACAAGGGTTTCTCTATCCTTCTCTTCATCGAGGATAATAGATAGTATCCAACCATCTTAAGCGACAGCTTTAGCTTAATCCCTTTACAGATAAAAAAGAAAACAAAGATAATCTAATAAACTAAAAAAAATTAGGAAATCGAGGTTTCTATTAAGGAAAACTTAATTAATTAATACAATTAAGTTAAGTATATAATTACATATGTTAAAAGATTCAAGTGCAAAAGTAAATACAATACTTAATAGTGGGATCGTAAGTGGCAGAAAGTGAAACTGCTATACGAATAATAGTGGAGTTAACACAGGGAAGGATTTGCATAACCGAATTTTTTTCTAATAAGATATGCTAACACCGGCACTAACACTATAAAACAAAAAGCCGTTAATGTTAAAATTGCATTCAAATACAATGCAGTCAAGTTAATTATAATACAACCAAGTTAATGATACTAACTGCAAATCAATTGCAATGGAGTGCCCAATTTAACGTAAGACACAAGCCAAGCAATTAACCATACAAATTAGTACGCAAAACGGCTAGTGGTCTGCCAAACTTAAAACAATACATCCACCACTTAACCACGCAATACTACTGTGACTTCGACCGATTCGAATTGACAACGTTGCAATGTCTAAAGGCCTACCAACACCTGTCGTAATTTTCGAATTTTCGGTTGCAGGGGGTTTCAAGTTCCGAGGCGTGTTGTGCAAACCTGCTGGAGACTGCCCATCAAGTAACCGTCCGGCCACTGTAAATCTGGCGGTGAATAAGTGGATAGTCAACAAAAATGCCTTCTCTCTTCCAACTTTTGTAGTTGACATTGCATAGAGAGGTACGGATAGCAAACTTGATATGTCCACTTTATTCACCAAAAAGAGCCCGTTGCAAACCTGGTTCGGGACATTCATGTTAGGCCGTCACCATCAACAAAGTTGGAACGAAACGCCAGTGTGCCCGTACAGTAGTACACTTGCCGGAAGCCACCAGACCTTTTGACTCTTTTTTGCAACAGACTGTTAGATATCAGACACTTGCACACTTGTCTTCCATTTTTCTTTTTTTCTTTTTCGGAGAGAGCTATGGCATCAACACCCTCAGAATCCGCGCCAGATGCACCGTCGCCAACCAAAGTCTTGTTCTTGTGAGGACTTAACCCTCTCCCCCCCTTGAACCTGCACACCTCTAACAAGCCACTCAGCGATATCGACAACTGTCTCTACCCAAAGAGCAAGCGAGCCCCTGC
>JASMMZ010000011.1:11325046-11403339 GCA_038502455.1 Anisogramma anomala | reverse complement strand
CGTGCGCCTGCTCGGCGTCGCGGGCCCCGCCTTCTTCGACGGCCTCACCGCCTGCGACTACGCGCGCGTGCCGCTCGTATGCAAGCCGCACCGCGACGCGTACGTCCAGGCGATGCGCGACGCGGGCGTCGCGGAGTGGGGCGACTGCTACTTTGTCGGTGAGTTTGTTTGCGCCCAGCACTGGGGGGTTTGCTGACGGATGCTTGTAGATGACAACTACAACAACTGCGCGAAAGCGCATGAGTTGGGGTGGCATGTGGCACATCTCGTTGAAGACGATGCTTCCGTCCCTAAGACGAAGGCATGTGAGCATCAAATCAGACATCTGGATGATTTGAAGACGGTGTTTCCCGAATTGTTCAAGACAAGCTAGAATGGGTCATGGCATCATACATTCACGGCGGTAGGATTGGAAAGGTGAGGTTTTGATCCAGGAAGGGATACTCGGGGTCTGAAGACACGCAGATCAAATATGACTGTTAGGCATGGCTGTCTGCCGCCATTGTCGATGCGCAGCGAGGAGTATCTAGTTACATGATGGTGCGAGGTGATTCTCGAACTAATTCCTCTTTCATGAATGAAAATTCAGCACGCTGCTCTGCTGCAAGCATACCGAAATATGATCATTCTTGCCGAACGCTAATTGGAAAGAACAAAGTTACAGTCCAACGCCAAATCCAAGCACTCATATCTCAGGAACGATGCTCAAAACTCCAAAAAAAAAAAAAAAACCCAAGTATTCCCACATATGAAGGTCGTTTCTGAAGAGAGCATGCACGTTGCAGCCCACCGAAATGCGTGGAATAGTCTCTCGTTGGATAGTCCTAGTCGCCCGACTCAGTCTGCCGACGCCCCTCCTTCTCCTGCTGCATAGTGCCGATGATGTCCATCAGCTTGTCAATCTTGCCCGACAGCTCCGTGAGCTTGATCTCCACATCCGTCGGCGCATCAGTATCATTATCATTCGCGGCGTCAGCCGACCGCAGCGAAGTAGCCGACGCCACCGCCCACGGCCGCATCGACGCTACCTGCGCCAGCGGCAGCGGCTCGAACACGCTGCTGCTCTTCGGCTGCCCTGCCGGCCGCCGCTGCGGGGACCCGGCCAACACGGGCCGCCTCCGGGGCTGCGAGGCCTTGCGCCGCGGCAGCGGCGGCGCGCTGCCGCTACTGTGGGACCGGCGGGGGTCGGGCGGGCCTTGCAGGCCGGCGAACTCCAGGAGGACCTGGCGGCGAATAAGCTCGTAGAGCATGATGGCACCCACGATCGGGAAGTGCGTGGCTTTGAGGAGCACGATGCGGGTGGCGCGGAACTTGTGGTTGGCCGAGGGGTGGAGGAGGCGGAAGGGCCGGAAGATGATGAGGGCGAGGAGGTTGAAGGGCGGGTAGAAGTGGGTGAGCCGGTTGGAGGTGGAGGCCTCGAGGACGTAGACGCTGTAGACGTACAGATACTCCTCACGCGCATGGGAGATGACACGGGAGAAGGAGTTGGACAGCATACCTATCGTTGTTAGGAGGCCAGCTGGAAGTGTTCGAGTGCGGATGGCTTACCCGTCAAACTGCCCATTAGCAAAATGCTGGAAAGCGTTACAAAGATGAACATGAGAGGAGGGCCGAGGAGCGGATCTATGTCTTTCATGATGTCGAACCCAACATAACTCGAACCATAGAAGATCTTGGTCAAATTCATTGCCATTTGTTGGGGAGTCTGTAACCTTTGCATTAGCTGCGTGCCTCAAATTATCGATGTCATGGAGGGTAGACGCACGAAGTTCTCACGTCCGATGAGGGCGAAAGTCGTCAGGAAACCAAGACTGTTGGAGGTTAGGATAGGCTCGGCGTCGGGAAGATGGCTAGAAGGCTACTCACTAGAGGACCACTACAAGGACCATAAACCTAGGGGGTCGTTAGTCAAAGGTACCATCTCGAGATGCTGCCGTGGTCCTACTTCATGAAATCCTTCCCCATCTCCTTCAGGCAGGGAATCAGGGTTCCCCAGTACTGAGATAGGGACAGGATAGAGCAAAGTCGCGGGACCATGAACAAGGCTTCGAGCGAGAGGATGTCGAATGACTGCTCGATCAGGGCTTGATTATGCTGCGAAAGACCGACGATGCCTGAGCAAATCCGTCAGATCCAAGCCACTGGCACAGTAGCGGAGCGGAGCGGGGCTCGGAGGACTTACGCATGGTTGCGAATACGAAGCCAATACATATCATAGTGATATCGAACAAATTCCAGAGATCCGTTGCGTAAAAAATCGAGCCGGCGTCGGCCCACTCACTCAGCTCATCGTAGAGGAAGGCTGCGAACCAGATATAGAGACCGACCTCGGGCGCGCTGATCTTGTTTGGATTCCGGTCCACAAGAACTGAGTAGTACAGGAAGAGGAAAGCAAGGAAGAAGCAAACCTCGAAGATCTTCAGATAGCGGGGAACGCGAAGACGGGAGTACGGGTCCGCCGTTGCCTTGTTGTAGACATGGGGTTTCTTGACCGCGTTCACGGTCAATTCTGTGGCCAGGGTCAGTCGAGGAAGGCCTGAGGCGGTCATATCAGAACTCACGGTCCCAAAACATGATATCCCCGTACCAGATATCAGTGATGATTTTCTGAACGACATGTTGCGACAAGAAGCGTTTGGCGTCGGCAATTGCAGCGATTTCTAGGGCGTTCAGCATGACGAAGGGCTTGGTCGGGTCCTCTTCCTTGTCGTCCTCGTCATCATCATCCAGGTTGGCCAGCCTGGAGATGGACCGCAAGAGCTGATACCGCTTCCTAGTCCCAGTTGTGGTGACAACAGACTCGGCCGGTGACACGACACCGGCCACCGCTTGAGCAAGCAAGGCAGTGTTCTCATCGGCATCTCCGGTCTGGCGGCCGTTCTCCTCGTCGTGGGAGCCGGCATTGTCCGAGTGCTGTTCTGGATTTGGAATCTCATAGAGGCAGTAGTCTATGACCTCTTGCTCATTGAGATGCGTGAGAAATCGCCAGGCTATGATCTCTGCGGCATTGGCCCTGGCATCGTTGATGCTCTTGTCCACGTGTGCTGTGGCGTAGTGCCATCTGAGGGCTCTGAGTGGGTGGTCAGCGAAAGGAGTCAAGCATGTGCGTGCGCGTGCGCTACACATGCACAGCAGCAGTCAGCAGGCCGGAACACAACCGCGTGGGCGAGCTGCAGCTACATCACAATCCGCACACGTGGTGGCGTGTCCAGACCTGCCGGTGCATCGCAGTCATGCACGCATGTCATCAACTTACAGCAGAGCATTGACGATTGCAGGATTACGGCAGGTATCACTGAGATGCTCAACGAGACTCTGCAGACCCGCACCAGCCGATGTCGTCCTCAGCTGCTCGAAAGTGACGGGGAGGAAGATGATCTCATTGATGTATCTGAGTGGAGTGGAGTGGGGCCGGGTCAGCAGAGGGTCCTGAAGTCCAAGTATTGGCCGACTGGTCGACTGGTCCACTGCAAGAGAAAGAGATACGCACATGGACAGCTTCTTGATTAATTGTCGGAAGGAATCTTGGTCCACAATCTCTGGATAGGCCTCGAAGAATGTCACATGTTGACAGGGCGACAGCGATCGTGGAGAATCAGCGTCATTATCGCCCGGGAGGGACCAGGACCTGAGGCGGATGGGCATGGTTCCATTTAATAAGATGTTGAATGTAAAGTCGGATGTCCAGCTACTTACCGTATCAACAAGCTTGGACCTACTGATGTAATCATTGACGTCATCATAATGAAACCCCTGTCGTTGCTCCTTCCCAAATTATCCTCGCAACCTCGCAACCTCGCAACCTCGTAATTGCGTCATCAGACAGCTTCTGTGGCACTCCGTACATGACATCGGAATTGATACATTACTAATTATGAGAACGATGATCGTCGTGGCAGTACCCAAGGCTGACAACCCGGGCCAACACCTACTTCTTCCCACCGCGGCTGCTTCTCCTCCACAACGCCTTGTCCTTCCAGTCGTGGCAAACCATCTCGGTCAGGCCCATACAGGACTCAGGCACAGTATACTCATGCAGCACGTTCTTGATACTGCCGCCCTCCCAGACGACCTCACCGGCCCCGTCCACATCGAGGAACGTGTACTCAAACTTCGTCCCTGGTACCAGCGCAAGTGTCAGAACCCACGTGTGGCTCGAGTCACTATAGTACGAGGCGTCCATCACCAGTGCTTGGTTGGCATCCCAGCTGCCCATTTGGGGAATGTCGCCCAAGCTGGCCAGAGTGTCAACTTCCGAGAACAGATTGGGAGGAGAGAGGATGGACCCCAAAGCACTCACATTTTGACCGTGTCGCCAAAGTCAGTCGTGCGGGTCTGGTTGAACGTCACGTAGCAGGGGGCCGCCGGCTCTGGTTCGACGGGCTTGCCGGCCTCGGAAAACAATGGGTCCACGGGCAAGCCCAGCGACGCATCCGGGGCCGCCACGCCAGCCTCGTTGCCGCGGAAGCGCGCGCCGGACGCAGCCTTGCGGCAGAACTCGGCCACGCCGCGCGTCGCCACCGGGAAGAAGGCCTTGGGCGCCGACGCCATCTCGAACGTCAGCGTGCCGTTCGGCGACGCCGTGTAGCGTGGGCAGCCGGGCGCGAGCAGGTCGACGAGCTTCTGCTGCGCGTGGAAGCCCGTGGCGCCCGGTGCCAGCGTGATGTTGTAGCGCGCCGGGCCCACGCCGAGGTTCGTCGCCACGCTGACGAGCTGCGCCTTGCGCATGGCGACCGTGTGGTCGTCCGCCCAGATCGACGCCGCCTGGAAGGCCCGGTAGCCGACGTCCTCCGCCATGGCGAGCGCGCGGATCGCGTTCAGCCGCGCGATCCAGCCGTACAGCTCGGCGTCGGTGCTGTAGCCCGACGACCATAGGCCGGCGCGGTTGTCCGGGTCGGCGCCGCCCGAGAAGTGCTGCTCTTGGCCTTGGTAGACAATGGGGATGCCGTCCAGGAGCATCGTGAAGGCGATGGCGTTCTTGGCCAGCGCCATGTCGCCGATCAGGTTGCCGAACCGCTTCTGGTCGTGGTTCTCGAGGAAGTTGCCGAGCCGGTTTGTTTGGACTGCGTGTCGGTCAGTATGCGTGTTCCGTCTCGCTGGGCTTAAGCCCCTAGGCAGGATTTTGTTCCAAGCTTACTCCCGAGTGTCTTGAGCGTCTTGACGCCCCCGACCAGTTCGGCCATCGTTGAAAGCCTCGATTGAAAGGCTCGGGCAATCTGGAAGTGTCTGGATCATGCATTAGCCAACCACTCGCACAACGACGATACAGTCAGCCATGTCAGTACTCACAGAGGATAGTTTAGCAGGCCGTCCACGTAATCCTGCCAGTCTGGGTAACCGTTCGAATCACCATCCAACAGCTCGCCCATGGCGAAGACGCCAGAGGCCCAGATGAATTCGGGGAAGAAGTCCTTCTCGACGTGCTTGAGGCTGTCGATGCGCAGACCGTCTACGTTGTACTTCTGCACGGTTTCTTTAATCCACTTTTTCCACATCTGACGAACGCCTCGATCCTCGGTCCGCAGGTCCGCAAGCGCGGTGCCGTCGGCCCGATTCCCCACCCAACACACGTCCACCGAAGTCTGGTTGGAGTCGTCGATGGTGCACGGTGGATGGTAGTAGCTGGACGAGTTGAAGGGGTTGAACTTCGAGTAGGGGAAGGTGGCGTTGGGACCCGTGGCGTTGACTGGCGCAGGGCTCATATGGTTGACGACAACGTCGAGCATGAGGTACTTTCCACATGGTCAGCCTAATGCCACTGCAGAAGAGAGAGGAAGGCATCATCACCATTCCCCTTGCGTGGAGCTCCCCAGACAGATTCATGAGGTCTTTCTCAGTGCCGAAGTGGGAGTTCACAGACCAGAGATCCTGGGCCCAGTAGCCGTGGTACGGAGCTCTGTGAATGGGACACGGTCAGCACACGTGGCCTCGATCCAAGGCGTGATTTCTGGGACGCTTTCACTGACCCCTTCGTTGTGTTGAAGTCGATGTTCTGCACAATCGGTGAGAGCCAAACCTATTCCGAGTCAACATCTTGTGCCACCGCCGCCACAAGCACGAGCCGGTACTGTATATTGCACCTACTGCAGTGAAGCCCATGTCCTGGATATAATCCAAGTGCTTCATGAGGCCCTTCCACGTCCCTCCGCAGTATTCCCTCGTCCCACACGGCGCGGCAGAGCCGTCGGTCCTCGCAAACCGGTCCACCATCACCTGGTAGATCGACTGCCTCTGCCATCCCTCGATATCCAGTGCCCGAGAACCGACCGCCAAGAGCAACACAAGACTGGTGGTATACACGAACTTCATGTTGGAGAGAGTGGAATATAGTCAGAGACTACAGTGCAGGCAGCAGGACCCAAGAGCCCCGAGTGAGCCAAGGGTTGGGCGAAAGGGGCGGAAGTGACAGGTAGCCTGTTGGGCAGCAGGCATGGCTATGGTTGTACACAGATAGATCCCACAAAAAATTCTGGGTGATCATTTTGGTGTGCTGAAATTAAGCTCCATGGGCGAGTCATGGCACAAGTCTGATTCAGCCCAGACGGTCTTGCGGACCCACTTCTTCAAGCTTGGAATAATGGTTCTTCGTTAACTCTAGCTTTCCACGTGCCTGAGAAAGAAAAATGCGCTCATTAGATTTCGGCACCAGATACATGAAGGTTTATTTTAGGTCAGGTACGCAGTTGTAGTAGGGAAGTTTTGCTACCCTGTGCGCGGCGTCAACAAGACTTTTCTGTTATCTAGGTTTGTTCAGTAGAGATTAACATCCTGGACAATAATTTGTCAAGTTTGGTTATAAAAACCCCGAAGGCCGAAATACTATGTAGTAATACTATGGTCTTGTGGTAAATAATGTGTCCTGGTCAAGTAGTCCCCACTGCCAAAGGTCTGCTACACTAACCAAATTAGGGATTACAGTATGTTCAGTTGAAGAAACAAGAGCCCGATCTCTCGTCGTTGTTTCTCTGTAAGCTGGGAGGTCCTCTTAGGTTGTGTGTGATATTGTCGTGGCTGGTTGGGTGGTTGGTGCAGGAGGGAAGAAAAACACGCAACGTTGGCTGGCAGGTGATGGCAGGCACTATCATCTACTGTAGATATTATGGGAAGTGTTGGTAGGCCTTGATCGTTGCAACGTAGTCGATTCGAATCACTGTGGTCGAAGTAACTGGTGCTGCATTGAAATTGGTTCTGGTTGAGAGTGGTTGTTTCTAAGTTTGGCAGACCGCTAGCCGGTCTGGACGCTAATTTGTATGGCCAAACGCTTTGGCCTGTGCCCCACTTTGAAGTGGGCGCCTACTGCACTGCACTTGCAGTGCAGTCCCACAAACTGTAGCCAATTTGCAGCAAGTACAATCAACTAAACTGACAGTTTAGTTGACTTGACTTTACTGCATTTGACTGTTATTTCAACAACGTCCTTGTTATCTGTGAGGTCCTTAAGAATTGAATTTGACCTTGGGTTATTGTGATAACCGGTTCAGAATCGAAATTTGAGATTATTATCTACTTAAGTTTTCGTCACTGTAAGACTCACCGAATTGTTCATAATTGAGTATTCGTCGAAAATCTGTTTTAATATAGGCTCGTCATCCTTTTGTTTTCTTTCTATATAGCGTGATATTGAAAGATAAAACAATATATTCAGTATAAGATTCAACCGCCATAGCTTATTCACCATATTTTGGGAGTGCAAATAAATGTAAATGAATATATTAATAAGCCTTTTATTTGCGCCATTCGTTAATGTAGTATTCAAAAATTTCAATGAATATTGTTTTTCGTTGATTCGAGACGCGTAAAAATTATATGTAGACAAGTATTTTAATAATTATTTTGTATAAGTATTTATGTACCCAAACTATTAGTAGGCTTTGTGAATGATAGGCCATTGGATGTTGCAATGTTTTTGATTCGAATATTAGTCGAAGTAACAGTAGTATTGCGTGGTTAAGTGGTGGATGTATCATTCTAGATTTAAACAACCGCTAGTCTGTCTACAAACTAATTTATTTGTATACCTAATTGCATAGCCTATACCCTAGTTTGCAGTGTGTATAAACTATATGTAACTTTAAAAGAAATAAAGTTAACCCATAAAACAATACACTCAACTTGCAGTTAATACAGTCAACCTACTTAATAGTACAGTTAACTGACTATACTAAAATTGCTACTATTTCAATATTAGCGGCTTTTTGTTTCATACGCATATACTAATATAGTTGATCACTTATTTGCGATAACTTTTAAAGTGCCCCCTTGTTAACCAGTCAAACTCCTTTCAATTCCGCACTTAAATTGACTTTAATTATTTACTTCTGCCCTATAACTCCAAGTTCTGACTCTATCAACTCGCGTATTTTTTTTTTCGCTACAAACTTATATGAACCTTCACTTAACCTTGTCAATTAATCTAGATAATCTTAATTACCTAACAGTTTTTCAGTTTATTAAGGTGTACCTACATCTTTTCCGACTCATTTTTATATAAACTATCCTTTCTAGGCGGCTTTTTTACGTAGCTTTCGATATGTATATTTTATTCATTTCTATTTATAAACCTTTCTAAGCTTTATTCGATACCGACTTCATTATAGCATCTGCCATGTTATTTTTATCGTCAATATACCTAAATACCTCGATTTTCCTGTTTTTATAAGCATCGCAAAATGTCATTACATTAATTATTAGACTTTTTCGCTGATTATTCCTAATTTTGAACAATATTCGAATAGGCTTTTCGAATCGGTACAAATTATAACCGGGAGAGTGAAAATCTTTTACTACTTGGTAACGATATTAAAGATTTCTCATATTATTATACCTACGTTCAAACCAGTCATTATACCATAAACCATCAAAGTTAATAAGTTTCGTATTTATTTGGTTGAACATAAGTTTTAACAATCAAATAACCTATAATTATGAACTGTTTTCCTCATAATATATCCTTACTATTGATAGAGTTTTAGACATTGAAACGTTGTCAATTCGATTGGTAGAACAGTATTATTGCGTGGTCAAGTGGTAAATATATTATTCTAGGTTTGGTAGACCGCTAGCCGGTCTGCATAGTAATTTATATAGTCAATTGTTTGGCCCATGCCCTAGTATGAAGTAGGCGCATACTGTACTTGCTTTGCAGCTAATATAGTAGGCCCGTACAAAACAATACACTCAACTTGCAGTTTAGTATAGTCAAGTTTACTATAAGTAAACTTGACCTACTGCACCGCAAATATTACTATTTCAATATTGGCGGCTTTTTAGTTTGTGCGCGCACGCCAATGAAGTTAACCAATCTTTTCTGATAAGTGTTAAACCACAACCTTGTGAATTGGCCAAACCCCTGTTCATTCCAATTGATTTTGTAACAAATTATACCCATTTATAGTTAAATTAACCTCAATTGCTAGTAGTTGCCCTACGGCTCTGAGGTCCGACTTTATCGACTCTTATAAAAAGATTTTTTTTCGCTACAGGCCTATATAAGCCTCTACTTTAGCCATGCTAGTTAAATATATCTCTATAGTTAATCCCCTAATAGTTTTTATTTTATTTCGCCAGTGTATATCTAACCGCCATCACGTGATATAGCCTTACCGGGCAGCCTATTAACGTAGCTCTCGATATGTATAATTAGTTCATTATTATCTACAAACCTTTTAAAAGTCCTGTTTAGTGATACCTTCGCTATAGTATTAATATGATTGTCCTTTCCGTCGATTTACTAGAAATCCTTTATTTCCCTTCCTTTGTAGGCTTCGCGAAGTGCTATTACGTCGATTATTAGACGTTTTTCGCTAGTAGTTCCGAGTTTCGAAAGATATTTGAATAAGCTCCTTGAGTTGGTACAAATTACCACCGAGATAAAAGGAATCTTTAATTACCTAGTAATAACTCTAAGGGTTTCCCATAATGCTATGATTATATAAAAGTCCATTATTATATCATAAACCTCTAAAGTCAGTATATTTCGTATAAATTTTTTATATTTGATTAATATGCATTGGATTAAGCAGTCAATGGTACTCAATTGGTCCTTACGCCTATTGTAATTAACAAGGGTTATCAGGAAGCCTATTTAAAAAGATAGTTTAGTGTTATTTACGAAAAATATATTCATAAAGATTATTAACTTAACATTTAACAGGTCGATTAAAACTATATTAATTCTTTGGTTTAAATTCTGTATCTGTCACTTAATCTTTTCATTCAGCCGGTTAAATTCGTTACCTATAAGTTTTTGTATTAGTATTGCGATGAAGAGATCGTAAAAGGCCTCCAGTTAATATAAAGTCAAAATATAGCTACTACGGGTACGCTATTTCAGGTACTATTAGGATTTGGCCACGTTAATCTTATCAATTATAGACGGATTAGTACTTTAGCCCTTTTAGCGAAAGTTAAGGCTGGAATTAATATCAAGTATACGAATTTACGATCCGTTGAAGTCAAATTAACTATTTCCCGCTAATTTTATAACCGGTTTACAGTTTTAAAACTTAAATTCTTTAATCGCCTGCTATTTCGCTGCTATAAAGCCAGCCGTTTTAATGAAAAGGGCATCGTCAATTTATTTACCTACCAGGACAAAGTACTTTTCTTACGTTACTAACAAATACGGGTCGTATATTAAAAACTTGATCCCTAGCCATAATTGAAAGTACGATTGATAGGTTAAAAATCAATAAACGCCTGCTTTAACCAGTTCTTATAATAACTTAATACATCGTATTACCATCCCTAAAAGATTGATAGCACTTAATTTCTATGGAAAATCTAATAATATAATACTCTATAAATCCTTTACTAATTACGTATAAGCTTGCGTTATATCTCAACCACTAAAATTAAACTTTCCTTTAGTTTTAGTAAACAAACTTACTGTTAAGGTGACTATCAAATGCTAGCTAATTTTCTAAATCGTTAGCGATTACATAAAGATTCAGCCTTTCCTTATATTACGGTATCCTTAGGCGATTAAACGTAAGTTTATGTACGGCCGCCCTATAGTCTTACCTTTAACCTCGTAAATAATCCTCGATTTGGAAAAATCGTAATATTTGGGTCTTAAACGTTAAAATTAGCTTTCGGCACGAATTATACAACTCATCAAATTAGTAAGCCATTAATCTCGACTTTATCGCGTTTTTTAAAAAGTTTGCCAAAGGTTTTAATAATGATTTATATTCGGATCTTTAGTGTTAAGTCTTCGTTATTATTTTCTTTTTTACTTACCTAAGCAGTATTATAAATACAGCTCGATGTATATTCCCTCTTTTTAGTATTCCTCTTTTTCGAGGTTCGTTCGCGCTGGTGGCGTTCTATCCAATTCTTGATAACAGATGAAGGAAGGCCATGTTAATTCGATCGTTGAGCTTAATGGTCTTTATGGTCGGTAATCTTAATATAAGGCTTAACTTAGGTGGTATGAAACGTCATAAGGCTGTTAACACCTAAGATCTTATATATATCACCTTATTTACCCGGTTTCCGTCATACGAAAACTTTATTTTATAACGGCAAAATAAGTATATCGATTGTTATAAGGACGTTTTTGGTATTAAGGGAATCGTTAACCTAACGACGTGCCGATTCCTTTCACGATTCTTTTAGTGCTTTACTGTAGGCTATAGCTCGACTTTAGGTACTTAATAATAGCAGAAACTTACTTGTTAAGCGTAGGTATGCTTCAAAATCCAGTAGTGTTAGCATTGAACCATTAGGGTCTATAATATCGTTTAAGTTCTTGACCGCTATCTAAAGACGTGCCTCCGAATCTGTAAATCTTTTAATCTTTAGTGTAAGGATAATATACGCTGGGCGAAGTAGTACATATACCATTTTAATCTTCCTAAAACTCCAGTATACCTTTAAATGCACCTGTTTATATTAGATAACCATTATTTTAGTATCGTTTTAAAACTTTATCGTCATGAAGTTTGTACTGGTATTGTGGACGATGACGTTAGGTAGGCCTAGGTACGTGTTAATTTATAACATTCTTAACGTTTCCTATATACCGTTTATCAAAAAGGACTTTAAAAAGTTAACTCCATAAAAAATCGATTACAGAGTAAACGACGTAAAAACTTGGCTAATTATAAAAATAAAATATATTAATAAAGATCTTTTAGTTAGAATTTCTGTTGGATTTCAATATAAACTTAAATATTCGGAGGGTTGAGGCATAAATTTAGAAATAGTGACAAACATTTTGAATAACTTTTAGCGCAACATTTTCTATATCTTTATACCTTATTAACTTTATGACTTAGTACGGCCTGTTAATAGTTAGGTAGGTAAAGCTCTGGTGTAATTAGCGTATCTCCGGCTCCGTAAGGTTTAATACCACTACTTTTAAGCCTTAAAGATTAAACCATAAATACTTTTATTTAAATGTAAGGGGATACCTTTAGTTGTTTTTAACCAGCTTGTTAGTGTTAACGTTAACATTAATTCCAAGGGTTTTTATATTCTTTTATTAAAAAATAAAAGAGGTAAAAGATTTAGGGACGTGAAACATAATCGACTTAATAATAGTTTAAATTATTGTTATCCCTAATAATAATAGTTATTTTCCTAGTTCGAAGCTAACTTTAGCTTTACTAGCATTGTGACGATCGTTTTTAATAGCTGTAATACTTTCTATTCATAGTACTACGTATTACGAATAGAGTTTTATTAAGTACCTTACCATTTCTATGTCTATCATAATACCTTGAAACGTATAGTTCGCATAACGATCGTAAAAGTCAAAGGTGTATAAGGGGTTAGGGGTTTAATTAGGGTATAGATAAGTGTCTTTACTATCTACATAGTATAAAAAGACGTAGTTGGCTAGTTATTATACCGCGTCAGGAGCTGTATTTTATACCATTTTATTTACTTAGGGGTATTGTCGCCGTTAATTTACTTATCACCCTTAAAATTTACGATTTAATCTAAGTAATCCTGTTTAAAAACAGTAGGGTATTGGATGTAATATACTATTTTTTTTATTGTTACGCTCAGCGGAAGGATGGCGAGTTAATCAATAGTCAGACTTACTACAAATTTAATATCTTTGGATATTATTACAGCGATAGTTCTTACGGTTAGTAAGACCGCCTAGATCTTAAATCTATTAGCGCTAACGTGGGTATTACCTTTAGGTTAGGGACTTTAAACTTTAAAGGCGTCTATAGCCATACTTGCAGTTGACGTAATTAAATACCGTATGGTCTTCTTTTTTTACGTTAGGAAAATTACCAGTTTAAGGGTATATATTGAATAATTTTGGTATACGTACTATTACGGCCACGAGCGAGTAACTTAACTGGTTAAAAAGCTTTCGTAGGTAGTATTTAGGCGTTGTAAGGCGTATTTGACCTCGCTAACGCCTGTAACTGCTACTCATACCTGTTTTTGAAGTGTACCTTCGCTGGTGTAAGCCTTCTCTATTGCTTGCTGACATAATATCAACTTGTTAAATATTTGGTTTAGCATATTCATTGGTATTTGCTTCTCTTCTTTTTCACTGTTACCGTAGTCCACCTCGTAGTAACCTAATTTGTATAGTATTAAGCAAGGTAAACATTATACTTAAAGTAAATTTTTATATTATAGTTAACTTCGCAAAAAGTGGTCACTCAGGTTAGGAAGGTTAAGTAATTATTTCTAACGTACCTTATGAGGATTTTAGGAAATAGTAAGTAAAAAACCAAAAGGGGGAATCTCTATTTACTTTTATATATTTAAAAAGGGTATTATCTTCATATTGAAGAAATTATAAGGATTTCTTTTATACTTATTTACGTCATTCCAAATCTTAATGAAATCCTTAAAAGCTTGCAATTAATGTTAACCATCTTAACGGGTCTTAAGGGTAAGTTGCGATAATATTCTAATATTTATTGGTATTTCCTGGCAATTGAAACCTTAGAGCCTCCAAATTACAGTGTTAAGGATAATTTCCAGTCTCCTAACATAAAAGTTAAAGTACTGTGGTAAGATTTGTGGTAAGCTCGCGCATGTAGGCAAATTTTCCATAGGAACGCTCTTAAGAGGCTTAGTGTTTTTAATTAAAATATTAAGGGGAAAAAGGGACCTAGATATTTTAAGAGACTTAATGATATTACTTAATTAACTGGTGTAAAGCGCTAAAGTTAATTCCTCTCACCGAGTTAACGGCTATTACTTTATGTATCCTGCCGCCGATAAAAGCGTACTCTACGCTATAACGCAAAAGTACTAAGCTGCTGAAAAAATTAATAGATTCCTTATCTCCAACACGTAAAAAGGTTTAACTTAGCTAAGGATAAAGGCGTAGCCCCCTAAATCTAGTATAAAGGCGTTAAAGTTATTCAATACTCTTTCTATTATAGTGTGGATTTTAAAGGCATTCCTTAAATTGAGCTAACTCGAAAGGGTCTTTGTCAGCCTAGTCGAGCTTTCTTTTAACACGTATATCCCTTGGCTTTCAATTTTAGCCTTTAATTTGAACTTTATAATCATCCAAACTATTTTCCACATATTAATTATCCAATCGTTCAAGAACTTACGATATTTACGAAAAATGCGGTCAAGATTTTCACTGTTGTTATATTCAAGAATATAGCAACCGATAATGTTTGCCAGGTGTTTCCCCGTTAAGTTTTCGTCGATATTTTAGCCTTACAAGTCTTGATCGTATTGCTTAGAAAAGGCAGATCCGGGGATTTCGATCGCCCTAAATAGGTTTTAGAAATGTGCCATCTTAAGGTTCTGAGTAACGTAGGACTTAATAGGTTAGTGACATGGTATTTTGGCGCAAATTCGCGTGGAAACTTGTTAACTTGGTGTTAAGTCGTGCTGAATGGCGTTTTTAATGCGACTTGGAGATTTTTGGTGTTTTTTTCTTAAAAAAGCAAATTTAATAATTAAATTGGAGTAAAGAAATAGAAAAAGAGTGAAATAGAGATGAAGGTTTGGTATAAAGGGTAAAGTCGAAGGTGGTTTGTTATTATAGGTTATTTAACGTAAAGAATTAGTCGTTCTTTTTGCAATAGTAACACTCGCAGTAGTACCAACTTAGCCGTTTACTAACTTGCCGAACTTTAAGAATTTTAACAGTTGATTCTAATATTTTTACAAAGGGTCTTTATTGATGATTTTTTGGTGTTTTTAAAAGCGATAACGTTACTACCTTTAGGCTACTGTAAAAACTGCCGTAACCTAAAAGTTTTTTTTTACTTACTGCTGTAAAAACCGCCGTAGTTTGTAAAAGCCTTTCGTAAAAATCTTTCCTTTACCCTAACCGCCATTATTAGCGTAAAGCGTAACCAGAAAGTAGCTTATTCTTCTACTTAACTTACTTATACTAAACCTAATAAATACTGATTAATATTAATAGGGATTTAAACTTTGTAATATTGTCGATTCAATTGGTTGAATTAACAGTATTATTACGTGGTTAAGTGGTGTATGTATTGTTTTAGGTTTGGCAGACTGCTACCCGGTCTGCGCAGTAATTTGAATAACCAATTACTTGTCCCATGCACTAGTATGAAGAGGGCGTATACTATACTTGCTTTGTAACCAATACAGTAGGCCTGTACAAAACAATATACTCAACTTGCAGTTCAGTATAATCAAGTTTACTGTAAGTAAACTTGACCTAATACAGTGCAAATACTACTATTCCAACACTTAATGACAATTGTTAAAAAGAATTCGATTTATAATAACAAGTTAATGTTATTGGTAAAAAAGCTGTCGTAAAAATCATTATATTAGCCTTTGATATATTAATCGGAACTATCTCAATCCTACGATCCAATTTTTGTTATTTTATAATTTAACTTTATGTTTAATCAATCATCACTTTCGTTCGTTATATTTTAAATTTATATTGTAATCGAAAAATCATAGAATATCCTCAGATGATTTAAAGTTATAATGCGATCATTATAAACGTATTAGTTTAAATACCTTCAAACCTTAATTATGTTAGTCTTATCAGTTGTGGTTAGGTTAGCTTTTTAATCTCTTCAGAGAAAGTCAAGATAAATATTAATATCGTTAATGTTATGTTTGCAGATTAACAATCCGTTAAAATCTAAATATTTATCCTCTATTGGTAGTGCCTTAAATCGATGCAACGTTGTCTATTCGATTGGTCGAAGTAACAGTAGTATTGTATTGGTTAAGTGGTAGATGTATTGTTTTAAGTTTGGCAGACTACTAGCTGGTCTATACAGTAATTTGTATGACTAATTGCTTGGCGCGTGCCCTAGTATGAAGTTCATTATATTGTATTTGACTTATACACAATGTGGTAAGTCTACAAACAATACACTCGACTTATAGTACAGTCAACTTTACTATAAGTAAAGTTGACCTACTGTATTACATATAGTATTATTCCAACACTGGCGGCTTTTTAGTTTGTACGCATACGCTAGTATAACTAACCAATTTTTCCCGGTTACTACTGATTTTTTTTTTCGTTAACTAGCTAGACCCCTGTCAATTCCAGTTGACTTTCATACTGAATTGCATTCAATTGTATGCAAATTAATCCTATTCAACCTTAATTGCTCCATTTCTCCGAAGTCCAAATTTATTAACTCCCTACAAAAATTTCTTCCGCTACAGGCCTTTATAAGCTTACACTTTAACCGTTCCAATTAAATAGTTTTGTATCATTAATTCCCTGGCAGTATTTTAGTTTACCACAATATTCTGAACCGCTGTTATGTGATTGAGACTTTCTGGGCCACCTATTGATGTAATCATTAATGCGTATAATTAGCCTATTGTTATTTAAAAACCTTTTCAGAGACTTGTTCGGTACTAACTTCTTCATAGAATTTGTGGGATTATCTTTGCTATTAATCCACCAGAATTCCTTAATCTCCCTCTTTTCGTAGGCTTTACGGAGTGTTATTACGTCGATTATCAGGCGTTTTTCGTTAGTGATTCTGATATTCTGAAGGTATTAGAAAAGGCTTTTTAAATATGTACAAATTATTACCCGGGATAAAGGAAATCTTTAGTTACTTGGTAATAAAATTCAAGGGTTTCCAAAGTATTATACCTACATTAAAGCCCTTTATTATGCCGTAGACCCCCGAAGTTAATACGCTTCGTATAATTCTTCTTTATTTCACGAAAATCCAGGAAATTAGGCTGCAGATAATACTGAACCGGTTGTTCCGCCTGCTTTCGTTAATAAGGGGCATAAGGAAGCCAATTTGTAGAAATAAGTCAATGATATTTATAAAGAACCCCTTTGTAAAAATTAAACTTAGCCTTTAATAGGTCGATTAAAACCATATTGATCCCATGTTCCAAGTTCCGCATTTAACACTCGAGTTTTTTTTATTTAACTGGTTGGAATCTTTATTTATCGGGTATTATACTTGTATCGCGATAAAAAGGTCATAAGAGGCTTTCGGTTAGCATAAGGTAATAATATAACTATCACAAATACGCTGTTCCAAATATCGTCAAGCTTTAGCTATATTAATTTTATTAATTGTATTTAAAATAGTGCTCTGGCTCTCTTTGCGAAATTTGAGGCCGGTATTAATACTAAGTATGCGAATTGACGATTTATTAAAATTAAGCTGGCTGTCTTCCGTTAATATTGTTACCGGCTTTTAATTCCAAAACTTAGAGTTTTAAATTACCTTCTGTTTTAATATTATAAAGCTAACCGTTTCGACGAAAAGGGTATTATTAATTTGTATACATATTACTTCGAAATTCCTTTTTTACGTTACTAGTAAATACGGGTTGTATATTAAAGGCTCTATCGCTAGCCGTAATTTAAAATACAATTGATAGTTGAAAATCTAATGGACGCCTAATGTAGTCAATCCGAATAATAACTTAATATATCGGATTACCGTCCTTCAAGAGTAAATAACGCTTAGTTTTTATAGTAGTTTTAATGATACAATCCGCTATAAATTCGTTGCGAATTACGTGTAGGCCTGCGTTATATTACGGTTATTAAACGTAAATCTGCCTTTAATTTTAATTAGTAAACTTGTTGCTAAAGTGATTAGTAGGAGTTAATTGATCTTTCAAATCGTTGGAGACTACGTAAGGATTTATTCTTTGCCTTTATCGCCGTATGTTTAAGCGATTAGACGTAACTTTTCGTATAGTTGCCGCGTGGTTTTACCTTTAACCTCGTAGATAATCCTCGACTTAAAGATCTTAACGTTTGGGTTTTAAAAGTTAAAATCAGTTTTCGGTACTAATTGTATAACCCTTCAAGTTAACAGGCCGTTAATATTAACCTTATCGCCTTTTTCAAAGGGTTTTTTCAAGGTTTTAATAATCCTTTATATTTAGAGTTTTAATGCCAAGTTTTCGTTATTCTTTTCGTTTTTATTTACCTAAACAGTATTGTAAATACGGCCCGGTATATATTCATCCTCTTTAATGTTTCTTTTCTTCGGTGGTCGTCTGCGCTGGTAATGTTTTATCAGTTTATCGATAACGGGTGGAGGAGGTTTGTATTAGCTCGATTATTTGGCTTAAGGTTCTTTATCGTTATTAGCCATAATATAGGACTTTATTTGAGTGATTCGAAAGGATAAAAAACCGTTAACAGTTTTAACAACTATTTTAGAGTTCGTGATACTTAATATCCTATATAGGCCTTTTTATTTGCCCAACTTCCGCTATACGAAGATTTTACTTTATAAATATAAAGAAAGTACGTCGATTATTAAAAAGCTTTTCCTAGTGTTAAAAGTATTATTAACCTGGCGGCGTACCAATTCTTTTTGTAGTTTCCTTAAGGCTTTTCTGTAAGCTACAACACATTTTTAAGTATTTGCCGATGACAGAGATTTACTCGTTAGGCGTTTGTAAGTTTAAAAGACCAGTGGCGTTGTTACTAAGCCTTCAAGGCCTATAATATTGTTTAAACCCTTTACCGCCATCTATAAGCGTGCCTCTAGATCCGTAAAGCTTCCAATTTCTAACGTAAGGATATTATATTCACGGCGTAACAGGGTGTGTACCCTCTCAATCTTTTAAATGCTCTAATAAGCTTTCATAGGTACCTATTTACACTAAATACCTATTATTTTGGCATTTTCTTGAAACTCTGTCATCGTAAAGTTGGTGCCGGCATCGTAAATGATGATGTTAGGTAGACCCAAATACGTGTTAATATATAACATACTTAGCGTTTCCTATGTATGTTTTGCCGAAAGGGACTTAAGAAACTTGGCTTCGTAAAAAAAGATTACGGAGTTAACTACGTAAAAAACAGGCTGATTATCCAAATGAAACATATTAATAAATATGTTGTAGTTAAAGTCGTTATCATTTTTTAATGTAAACTAAGATATCCGGGGGGGTTAAGTATATGTTTAATAATGGTAACAAAGTCTTTCAATAGCTTTCAGGGTAAAGTATTCCACATATTTATGCCTTGCAAACTTTAAAACTTTATATAACCTATTAACGGCTAGGTGATTAAAGCGCCAGTATAATAAACGTATTTCTGGCTTCGTGAGGTTTGATACTACTATTTCCGGGATTTAAAGATAAAACTATAAGTATCCCTACTTAAAGACGAGGAGAAACCTCTGATCGTTTTTAACTAGTTCTTTTACGTTAACATTGACGTTAATGCGAAGGGTCTTTATATCATTTAATTAAAGAAGGAAAGAAGCAGAGGATTTAAGGATGTGGAATGTAATTGCTTTTATAATAGTTTAAATTATCATTATCCTTAGTAACGATCGTTATTCGCTTGGCTTAAAGCTAACTTTGACTTTGCCCACATCGTAACGTTTGATTTTAGTAGTTTTAGTAGTTTTCCTCCGTAATACTACGTATTACAAATAGCCTCCTGTTAAGTACTTTACTACCCCTAAATTTAGTATAATATCTTAACACGTATAGTCCGCCTAGCTATTACAAAGGTTAAAGGTATATAAAGAGTCAGAGGCTTATCTAGGGTAAAGGTAAAGGTTTTTACCTCCCAAAAGGTATGAGAAGGCGTAGTTAGTTAGTTATTAGGCCGCATTAAGAACAGTATCTTCATTCTATTTAATTTACCTAGGGATTTTATCTTCTTTAATTGATTTGTCGCCTTTGAAGTCTACGATTTTATTCAAGTAGTCCTATTTCGAAGTGATAAGGTATTAGATGTAATATATCACCTTTCTGTTATTTCGCCCGGTGGGGGGGTGTCGAGTTAACCAATAGCCAGATTTGCCACAGATTCAATATCTTTTGTTACTATTACAATGATAGTATCTGCGGCTAACAGTTACGCCTAAATTTTGGTCTTATTAGCGCTAACGTAATTGTTACCTTTAGTCTGTGGCCGATGGGTCAGACTTTAGGCATTAAGGGCGCCTGTAGCCGTATTTTTGGTAGATGTAATTAACTACCGAAAGGTCTTCTTTATCTACGCTAATGAAGTTGTCGGCTTAGGGGTATATACCAAGCGAGTTTAGTATACGCGTTATTACAGTGGTAAGCGAAAAACGAAACTATCTAAAAAAGTTGAGTGTTGTAATACGTGTTCGAATTCATAAACGCCCTGAATTATTACCTGTACCTATTTGCGAAGTATGGCTTCGTTAATGTGGGCTTTATCTATTAATTTTTAGCATAATATCAACTTGTCAATTATTTGGTTAAGCACATCAATCAGTATTTCTTATTTTTTCTTTTTAACTATTATCGTTGTCCACTTCTTGGTAGGCTAATTTATGTAATACTACGTAAGGTAGACATCGTGTTCGAAGTGGTCTTTTATACCGTTATAGACTTCGTAAAACGTGGTAACTCGGGTAAGGAAGGTTAGGTAATAGTCTCTGGCATGCCTTGTAAGGATTTCGGGGAATAGTAAGTAAAAACCTGAAAGGGAAACTTCTATTTACTTGTAAATGTTTAGGAAAGGTACTATTTTGGTATCGAGGAGGTTATAGGGCTTTCTGTTATACTTTTCTACGTTATTTTGAATCTTAGAGAAGTCCGTAAAAAGCTTATAGTTAATATTTACTACTTTAACAGGTTTTAGGGATAGGTTGCGGTAGTTATCCCAGCTTTAATTAGTGTTTCCTAGTAGTTTAAGCTTTAGAGCTTTCGAAGTACGATGTTAAGGGTAATTACTGGTTGCCTAGACCGAGGGGTAAAGTCCTATTTTAGGACCTGTAATAAGCTTTTTTGTATAGGTAAACCTAAAGGGGGAAAGTTTTTGAAGAGTTTGTCGATTAAATTACTAGGGGGCAATGGATACTTATAGGCTTTTGAATGCCCAACGATTTTTCTTAATTAACTGGTGTAAAGCGCCAACGTTAATATCTTTAACTGTATTAGCATCCCTTAGTTCACGCGCTCTGCTACTACTAAGGGAGTACTCTGTATTATTATATAAGAGCATTAATTTTCCGAATATGTTAATAGGTTTTTTATTACTACCTCGTAAAGAGGTTTAACTTAGTTAAAGGTGAAGTGGAGGTCCCTTAAATCGCATACAAGGGTGGTAAGGTTCCTTAATAGTCTTTTCCTATAGGTTTTAAGGGTATTTTTTAAATTGAGCGAGGTCGAAGAGTGTTTTTTCTAGCCTCGTGGCACACTTTACTTTAATGTAAATCCTTTGTTCCTTCAGTTCAGTTTTAAGCGTCAACTTAACCCCTTTTTAAATTGATTTTCACGTATTAATAGTCTAGTCGTTAGAGAAGTCGCGATATTTGTTAAAAGTACGGTTAAGGTTTTGGATGTTATTGTGCTTTATGATAAAGTATCAAATAAAATTGGTAAAGTGTTTTTCCGTTAAATTTTTATTGATATCTAGTGCCTAAAAGTTTTTGTTGTAGTATTTAACAAAGGTAGTTCCCGGAGATCTAACTGCTTTTTTTCTTATAGGATCGGTAATAGTTTTAAAGTGATCGTTGGCGGTAGATATCTTGACTTTGTGGCTTGTATAGGGCTTGGTGAATGTATATAGCGTGTGACTTAGTAATCTTGGGCGTAGGTACTAAGTGTTTTTGGGGTAAAGTTGCGCGTAAATTTGACGATTTAGCGTAAAGTCGCATGACGTAATTTTCTCGGCATAACTTAGCGATTCTTAGTGTTTCCGCTCAAAGTAGTGAACTTAACGATTGAAATGGCGTAGAGAAGTGAAAAAAGTAAAATAATGTTAAAGATTTGGTGTAGAGGGTAAGGTCGTAAGTCGTTTATTGTTATTATTAAAGAGCGACAGTTATTTGTTGTTTAGCTGTAAGATTTAGTCGTTTTTCTTACAGTAATAACACACGTAGTAATACTAACTTAGCCGTTTGCCAACTTTCCGAACTTTAAGACTTCTAATAGTCAATCTTAACGCCTTTAAGAATGATTTAGTAAAGATATTTTTAGCGTTTTCAATAACGATATCGTCTCTTATTTCCAGATTGCCATTATGGGTTGACGTACCCTAAAATTCTTCTCTATTTTCCTGCCATTGTGGACTAGCTCAATACTAATAGAGATCTTTCGCAAGAATCTATCCTTTACCCTAGCTGCAGTAACCATAAAACTTAACTAGAAAGTAGCCTTTTTTTTACTTAGCTAATTCGTACTTAACTCAACAAGCACTGATTAGTGTTCGTAGGGCCTTAGATCGTTGCAACGTTGTCGATTCTATTGGTCGAAGTAACAGTAGTATTATATTGGTTAAGTGGTGGATGCATTGTTCTAGGTTTAGCAGACTGCTGGCCGGTCTGCACAGTAATTTGTATGGCTAATTATTTGGCACATGCCCTAGTGTGAAGTACAGTATACTGTACTCAACTTACGCCCAATGTGGTAAGTCCAAAAACAATACACTTAACTTGTAGTACAGTCAACTTTACTGTAAGTAAACTTAACCTACTGCATTGTATGTAGTATTATTCCAACACCCTCCGATAAAATCGTGATCGACTTTCAATTCCAAATCTTTAAGTCTTAAACTACACGTTATTCCGATATCACAAAATTAGCCGTTCCAACGAAAAAGTCATCATTAATTTATATACCTATTAAGCCGAAGTTTTTGTCATACGTCATTAATCAGTACGGGTCTCAAGTTGAAAAGTTTATACTTAACTTCGACTTCTAGTACAATTATTAGGTTATTAATTGATAAACGTTTACTTTAGTCAATTCTTATAATATTTCAACTTATTATATTACCGTCCCTCATAGGTAATTATCGTGAAGTTTTTATATTGATTCCCATAAAACGATTTTTTGTAAATCAATTACTCAACAAGTATATGCTTAGGTAATTTTACGGTTACTGAAAGTGAAATTCCTATTAATTTTCCCTAATAAACATATTACTGATATGATAACCAAACGTTAACTAATTTTTTCCAATCGTTGGCAATAGCTTGAAGATCTAACTTTTGCCTTTATTAAAATATATTCAAGCGATTAGACGTGATTTTTCGTACGATCTTTCAGCAGTCTTACCTTTAACCTTGTAGATAGTTTTCGACTTGAAAATTGTAACATTTGGGCTTTAGAGATTAGAGTCGCGTTTAGGAACAAATTTATGGCTCCTTGAGTAAAGATTATATTAATGTCAACCTTATCGCGTTTTATTGTCGGAAAACTTTCCTAGGGTTTTAATAATTCCTTACATAATTCCATATATATGTAGTTTAACAACAAAATCTTAATTATTATTTTCTTTTCTATTAATTTAAACAGTATTGCAAATACCGACAGGTATATATTCTTTATCGTTAGTATTCCTCCTTATTAATATTAGGCTGTATCATCGACATTTTATGGACTTGTTGATTACGTAAAGAATAGGATTATATTAACTGATTTGTTTAGCTTCAGGATTTTCAACATTATCGTTACCGTTAATCGTTCTTATATGAGGTTTCACGTAAGTTATACTAAACTTCGTAAAACCATTAATCGTTTTAATAACTAATTTAAAGTTTCTGATACTTAAGATATTCAAAAAGATGTCTCATTTACCTAGCTTTCGCTGCACGGGGACTTTCCTTTATAATAGTAAAAATAACACGTCTGTTGGAATAGTAGTAATTGCAGTACAGTAGGTCAACTTTACTTACAGTAAAGTAGACTTTATTGACTGCAAGTTGAGTGTATTGTTTTGTGTGAGCCAACTGTATTGGCTGCAAGTCAAGTACAGTATGAATTTACTTCACACTAGGGCACAGAATAATCAATTAGACATACAAGTTACTGCGCATACCGGATAGCAGTCTGAAAAACCTAAAACAATATATTCACCACTTAATCATACAATACTAGTTTTACTTAAACCGATAGAATCGATAAATTTATAACGTCCAAAGCCTTACCAATACTGATTAGTACTTATTGAGTTACGAATATATAAGTTAAGTAGAAGAAGAAGCTACTTTCCGGTTACGCTCTTCGTTAATAAAGGCGGCTAGGGTAGAGGAAAGATTTTTTTTGAAGGGTTTCTATTAGTATTGCGCCAGTTTACAACGGCAGGAAAACAAAGAAGACTTTTAATTTGCACTAGTCCATAACAGAAATCTGGAAGTAAGCGACGGTATCATTATTTAAAAACATTAAGAAATCTTTACGGATCTTTTTAAAAAAAAGTTCAAATTGACTGTAAAAATTTCTAAAGCTCGGCAAGTTGGCAAACGGTTAACTTAGTATTACTACAGGTATTACTACTACAAAATCAACTAAGTCTTATGACCAAAATAACAAACAACTTTTGAACTTTACTTATAATAAAAGATTTCCGACATTACCCTCAATACTAAGTTTTCTTTTTACTTTACTTATTTAACTATCCCTACAAAAATTTAATTACTAAGTTCGATACTACAAGCTAAAATACTAAGATTAGTAAAGTCGCGTTCAAAAAACCACATCATATGATCCAACGCTAAGTCACCAAATTCCTACGCGACTTTATACCAAAATATCAAGTTCTCACGCCTCAAATCACCAAATCCTTCGCCCATGAAGTCCTGCGTTATCTAAAACTTTAAGATGGTTACCGTAGGCGCCAAAATCGACGCTATCGCCGGCACTGCCAAAAAGGAAGCAATTAAGGCCTTCGGACTTGTCTTTTCCAAAAACTATAACAAAGACCTTTGGTTTAGGGATGCTAACAGAAATTTAACTAACAAGAACCTAACAAATTACGTTGGCTAATACATCTTCGATACGGACGTCGGCGAAGAATTTAGCCGTGGATAACGCGCTTTTCAAGATTTTCGTAAGTTTTTCAGCCACTAGAGTATTTACATATAAAATACGATCTCATGTCTCGTTAAAACTAAATTAAAGGCAGAGGTTAACAGTTGTGAGATTTATATATCATATAAGACTTTAAAAGGGTTAACGAATATCCTTTTCGAATTACCCTAACTTAAGAAATGTTTTTAAGATCTACGTTTCAAGGAAAAAAGAATTAAGAAATATTAACTTCTTTAAACGCGTTTTAGGAAACCTATCCTTTACCTATAGTTAAGTTAAGCCTTTTTACACGTTAACGATACGAAACCTATTAATTTACTTGATAGTTTAACACCTCTACGTGATAGCGCAGAGTATGTATTTAGCAGTGGTAGGATATGTAAAGAGGTGATTACCAATGCGATAAGAGTAAATAAAGTTAATACTCTCCACCAGTTTATTAAGTTAGATCATCAAGTCCTTTAAAATCTTTAAGCTCCTATTGCCTCCCCGGCCCTTTAATTAGAATCGTTAATCCTCTTATAAGTCTTCTCACGGCAAATTTACCTATACGCACGAGCCTACCACGGGTCTTACCATAAACCTTTATCCCTTAAGTTAGGCAACTAGTAACTAGCCTTAATATCTTAGTTCGGAAGTACTAAAAACTATATTATAAGGAAACACCACTAAAGACCGGGACAATTATTGCGACTTTTCTTCAAGTTATATTAAGATGGTTGATATTAATTATAATTATTTTACGGACTTCGTGGAAATTCGAAACAATATAAAGAAATATGAAGAAAAGCTCTATAAACGTTTCTATACGAAAATAATACCCTTTTTCAACATTTGTAAGTAAATAGAGGTTTCTATTTTTTGTTTTTACTCACCATTTCCTAAAATCCTTATAAGGTACGTTAAAGATTATTATTTAACCTTACTAACCCGAGCAACTGATTTTCGTGAAGTTTACGATAATATTTAAATCCACTTCCTGTATAACTTCCACTTTACCTAATATTATACGGACTAGTTTACTATAAAGTAAACTACAATAATGTTGAAGTAAAAGGAGGAGGAAATACCAATAAATGTGCTAAATTAAGTGATTAACAAGTTAATACTATGCCAATAGGTAATGTGGAAAGCGTACGTTGGTGACATTACACTTTGCAAATAGGTACAGGTAGCTGTTACGGCCGTTAACGAGTTTGAATACGCCATGTAACGGTCAAATACCACCTGTGAAGACTTTTTGAGCCAGCTACCTTCTCGTTTGAAAATATAATAGCATGTAAACCAAACTCGCTTAGTATATACCCCTAATCTGGTTACTTTTTTAAAGTAGATAAAGAAAACCTCAAGGTGGTAAATTACATCGACTGCAAGTATATCCATAGGCGCCTTTAACACCAAAAATCTGGCTTAAAGGTTTTAAACTCAAGGTAACAGTTACGTTAGCGCCAATAAAGTCGAGAATTAATAGGACCTATTAACCGTAAAAACTATTGTTGGAATAGTAATAAAAATAGTAGATCTATAACAAGTTTAACTGTTGGTTAACTCGTTACCTCTCCTCCCCCCTAAGTAGAAATAAAAAGGTAATGTATTATATCTAATACCCTATTACTTCCGAATAATATTATTTGGATTATATCGCAGATTTTAAAAACAATAAAAGTAATTGAAAACGATAATACCCATAAAAAATTAAGTAATATAAAAATACAGCTTCTGGTACGCCTTAATAACTAGCCGACTACGCTTTCTCATACCGCTTGAATGGTAAAAACCTTTCTTTTTACCTTAATTAAGCCTCTAACCACTTATATATCTTTAACATCCGCGATCGTTACATGAACCGTACGTTCTAGGGTATCATGCAAAATATAACAATAATAAGGTACTTAATAGAAGGCTATTCATAATAAGTGACATTATAGAAATAAAACATTACGGTCACTGGGATTAATCGTTACGATACTAATAGGGCTAAAGTTGGGGTGAATAAGGCGAATAAGTATCGGTACTAAGGATAACGGTAATTTAAATTATTATAAAATTAATTACATTTTACATCCTTAAATCCCCTACCATTCTTTTCTTCATTTCAAAGTTATTAAAACCTTCAGTGTTGATATTATTGTTAACGTCGACAAGCTAATTAAAAACAGCGAAAAGTTTCCCCTTAACTTTAAATTAGAACACTTATAGTTTTATTTTTAAAGCCCCAAGGTAATAGTATTAAATCTAATAAAGTCGAAAATACGTTAATTATATGGACTTTGTAATTACTTAGCTGTTAATAGGCTATATAAAGTCTAATGTCTGTAGTATAAAAAGATATAGAATACTGGATTTTACAAGCTTTCGAAAAGCTTTACTATTATTTCCAAATATATATTTAAACACCCCAAAAATTCAAGTTTATATCGAAAGACGATGAAGACTTTAACTACCAGGTTTTTATTAATGTATTTCAATAGTATAATAAGCTTATTTTTTGTATTGTAAACTCCGTAACCTCTTTTTACGAAACCAAGTTTCTAAAGTTCTTATTGAAAAAGGATACGTGGGAAATACTAAGGATACTGTGGATTGAAACGTATTTGAGCCTACTTAACATTGTTATTTACTATATTAATATTAATTGTATGACGGCAAAGTTTTGAGAAAATGTGAAAATAATAGAAATCCAATATAAATAGGTACCTGTAAAATCCTATTGGAGTATTAGGAAGATTAAAAGGGTATACGCATTAATTAGCCGAACTTATAATATCTTTACTCTAGAAATTAAAAGCTTTACGGATTTAAAGGCACGCCTTTAAATAGTGGTAAGGGGTTTAAATAATACTGTAAGCTTTGATGGCCTAATGCTAATACTACTAGTTTTTAAAGCATACTCACGCCTAACGAGTGAATCTACGCCATTAGCGAGTACCCAGAAACGAACTGTAGCTTATAGAAAAGCATTAAAGAAATTGCGAAAGGAATTGGCATGCCACTAAGTTAACGACGCCTTTAAAACCCGAAACAGCCTTACAACTATCAACTTAATTACTTTGCCGTTATAAGGTAAAGTCCTCATACAGCGGAAACCGGGTAAATAAGAAGGCCTATAGAAAAGCTTAAGTATCACTAACTTTTACATAAATATAAAAACTATTAAAGGTCCCATAACTTTGCGTATCACTTGGGTTAAGCCCTATATTGAGGTAATTGATAATAAAGACCCTTAATCTAAGCGACTGAGCTAATACAATCATTCTTCACCCGTTATCGACAAACCAATAAAACGTTGCCAGTGCGGACAAAACCTGAAAGAGAAGAATATTGAAATGGAGAAATATATACCAGGCCGCATTTACAATACTATTTAGGTAAACAGAAAAGAGAGGGATAATGAAAACTTGTTATTAATGCTTCGAGTACAAGGTATTATCAAGACTTTCGGTAAACTTTTTATAAAAACACTATAAAGTTGAGATTAACGGACTATTAACTCAAAAATTGAAATAATTCGAATAGAAAGCCAAATTTAATCTTTGAGACCTAAGTATTACGATCTTTGAATCGAAGATTATCCACAAAATTAAGGGTAAAACCACGGGGCAACCATACGAAAAGTTACGTTTAATCACTTTAGGATACGGTAATAAGGAAAAAAACTAGATCTTTACGTAGTCACCAACGATTTAGAAGACTAATTAACATTTAGTAGTCATTTTAACAATAAGTTTACTAGTTTAAACTAAAAGCAAATTGACGATTAAGAGCCGAAATATAACGTAAGTATAGTTATGTACTCAAGCCATTGGCTATTGAGTCTATAGGTTACGTGACTGTGTATGTAATGGGATATGAAGTACCCAACTTGGGCCCGGTCCGGATGTGGACCGGAAATGGTCTGGGTGCGAACCGGGTACAGTCCGTGTACGATACGTGTAAGGATACGTAACAGATTGGGTATTGGCTATAACTATAGGTCCTATACTTTAAATTACGGTAACCTTTTTTAGTTTTCCTTCGTATCTTAATAATGAATTTTATTTAATACATATTTGGTTTATTCTTATAAATCGAATTATAATATACTATTAAGTTTTTTTTTCCTTTTTTTAAAAGAAATATTATTTTTAATAAATAAATCGATAACAAAAGATAATAGTTTTACGTTAAACTTTAACGTTATCGGGGAAAATAAGCCGTTAGCGAATATTAGGTTTTTTATCTTTATAAATACACTTTTTATTAGTTTAAAGTTAACTTGAACCGATATTTCTCGTTTATAAAATACAGTAAAATGTATTATATTAATTATAGAACAATTATAATTACCGAGTTAATTAATTTCAATTATTGATTTCACATTTAAATTTGTTGAAATTATGACGAAAATCTAATAATTCGAAGTTGAATTAGCCGCGATTCGTATTAGGTTTTTATTGGTTTAAAGTAAGCTTAAACGGTATCATTAATCGTAATTCCACAGATTTGATTTTACGGAAGAGACAACGTGCTAAACGATTAAATTTATTTCAAAAAAGGATAAATTATAAATTCAAAAAGGTCAGTATACGTTTCTTTACATATAGGGATATTATAAGGCGGTGATAAAGTAAATTGTTACAACGTATTACGAAGTTAAAAGATACGAATGTTAGAATAGTATTACATACAGTGCAGTAGATCAACTTTAATTTAAGTAAAGTTTACTATACTGCAAGTTGATTGTATTGCTTTGTGCGGACTTACCGCATTAGGTATAAGTCGAGTGTAGTGCGATGCACTACACTCTAGGGTATGGGCCAAGCAATTGGCTATACAATTTACAGTGCAGACCGGCTAGCAGTCTGCTAAACCTAAAACAATGCATTCATTATCTGACTACAATAATACTAATATTACTTCGACTAATCGAATCGATAACGTTGTAATGTCTAAGACCTACCAACATTGATCAGTGCTTGTCTATTAGGTTAAACACAGATAAGCTAGATAAAAGAATAAGCTCCTTTCCGGTTGTTACACTCTGTAGTTACGGCTGTTAGGGTAGAGGAAAGATTCTTGTAAAGGGCTTCTATTAATACTGCGTCAGTCCTCAACGGTAGGAAAATAGAGAAGACTTCTTATGTTACGTCAGTCCTCAACGGCAATCTAGAAGTAAGCGACGGTATCGCTATCAAAAACACCAAGAAATCTTCACTAATCCTTTTTAAAGACATTGAGATTGATTGTCAAAAATTTCAAAGTTCAGAAAGTTAGCAAACGGCTAAGTTAGTAATACTACGGGTGTTATTACTATAAGAAAAACGACTAAATCCCTACGCTAAAAACAATAACCTCCGTTCTTCACTAACAATAACGACCTTCGACCTTAATCTTTATACTAAACATTTGCCCTTGCTTTATTTTTTTTCACTTTTACGTTACATTAATCATCAAGTTCGCTGCCCTAAACGAAAACACCAAGAAAAACCAAGTTACGCCAAAAAAGCCACGTCACGCGACCTTACGCTAGGTTACCAAGGCGCCAAATTGCCAAGTTCCCACGAGACTTTACGCCAAAACACCAAGTAGTTACGCCCAAGATCACCAATTTCCTCAACCTCTATACCTATCAAGATGTCTGCCACAAGTGCCCACTTCGAAACTATTACCGACCTTGCCAGGAAGGAAGCAATTAAGTAACTTGGAGCCATCTTTATTAAGTACTTCGATAACGACTTTTGGACCCAAGATATCGATGAAGAATTTACGGAAAAACACTTTACTAACTTCGTTGGGTGCTTTATAGTTAAGTATACCGTTAGCTACGATACCGACTATGCTTTTAGCAGATATCGCGAGTTTTTTAACGACTGGATAATTAATTTGTGGAACACAATTTAAAAAGTGGTTAAATTAAGGCGTAGGTCCGAATTAGAGGAACGAGGGATTTTCATTTAAATATAAGGCGCCATAACATTAGACCAAGCTCTTTTCGACCTAACTTAGCTTAACGAATGCTTTTATAACTCATAGCTAAAAGGGAAAGCTATGAAAAAACCTGAACGCTCCTATACGCGATCTAGAGTACCCCCCCTTCAGTTTTAGTTAAGTTAAGTCTTTTTACGTGTTAATGATAAAAAACCTATTGACCTACTAGGCAGCTTGATACCCCTACGTGATAGTGCTGATTACGCCTTTAGCGGCATAAAACCACGCGAAACGAAGGCTGCCAACGCGGCTAAAGGTATTGACGTCGACGATTTATATTAGTTAATTAAGTAAGATCTCCAGGTCTTCCAAAACCCTTAAGTACTTATCAACCCTTAATATAATTTTCAATCACCTTAAAAATACTTTTACTTTCGGCCTGCCTACGTACGAAAGCGGATTACAGGCCCTATTATAAGACTATAACTTTCGGTCTAAGCGATTGGTAATTACCCTTAACACCATGTCTCGAAACCTTTACAATTTAAGTTGTTAGGAAATACTAATTAAACCTGAAATAACTATCGCGACCTTTATTTCAAAACTTGTTAGGGTAGTTAATATTAGCTACAGGTTGATGACGGCCTTCGCTAAAATTAAGAATAATATAGAAAAATATAACGGAAAGCCTTATAACCTTTTTAATATTAGTATAATACTTTTCTTAAATATTTTCAAGTAAATAGAGGTTTTACTTTCTGGTTTTTACTTACTATTTCCTAAAACCTACAAGTTACGCTAAAAGCTACTACTCACGCTGAAAACTACTACTTAATCTTTATAACGAGCGCCACCACGTTCCGCGAAATCTACAATAATATAAAGGGCTATTTCGAATACGACGTTCACCTCACGTAATATTATATAAACTAGGCCATCACACGGTGGACTACAATAATAGCAAAGAAAAAGAGGAAGAATTACTCATGGATGTTTTAATCAGATGTTTAACAAACTGATAATGTGCTAAAAGGTAATGCGGAAGGCTTACACTAGCGAAAATATACTTCGCGAACAGGTACAAGTAATAATTACGGGCGTAAGTAAATTAGAATACGTTTTATAACGTCCTAATACCACCCATGAAGGCTTTTTTTAACTATTTACGTTTCTCATTTACCACTGTAATGGCACGTACACTAAACTCGTTGGGTATATACCCCTAAGCCGGCAATTTGCTTAAAGTGGATAAAGAGGACCTTACGGTAATTAATTACATCAACCGTAAGTACGGACGCCTATAACGCTTAAGGTTTGGCCTATCGACCTTAGCTCCAGACTAAAGGCAGTACCCACGCTAACGTCAATAAGATAAAAGTGAACCTGCCGACCGCTAACACTATCGTTGTAATAGTGGTAAGAGATATTGAATTTGTGGCAAAACTGGTTGTTAGTTAACTCGACACCCCCCTAATGAGTGAAACAACAAAAAGGTAATGTATTATATTTAATACCCCGTCACTTTTCAATAGGAATACCTAAACTAGGTTTTAAACCTCGAAAGGGATAAGTCTATTAATAGTAATTCCCTTAAGTAAATTAAGTGGTACGAAGATATTAATTATAGTACGACAGTCTAACAACTAGACAACTATACCTTTTTATATAGTTTGGGTGGTAAAAACCCTTACCTTTACTCTAACTATGCCCCTAATTCTTTATATATCTTTAACCTCTAGAATCGCTATGCGGACCACATATTTTACGGTATTATGTTAAATATAAGGGCAATAAGGTACTTAATAGGAGGATATTTATAGTATATGTCACTACGAAGGGAAAGTACTACCGTTACTAGAATCAATCGTTACAATATTAGTAAGGCTAAAGTGGGCTTTAACCCAGGCGAATAACGATCGTTATTAGGGATAACGGTAATCCAAATTATTGTGAAAGCAATTACATTTTATATCCTCAAGTCCCTTACCCCCTTTCTACTTTTATCAAAGGATACAAAAACCTTTGGCGTTAACGTTAACGTTAACGTAAACGAACTGGTTAAAAACGGCTAAAGTTTTCCACTCGATTTTAAGTAGGAGCATTTATAGTTTTTTTTTTAAGACCCGAAAGCAGTGGTATTAAACCTGAAGAAGCTGTAAATACGTTAATTATCCCGGCATTTTAACCACCTAATTATTGACAGGCTATATAAAGTCCTAAAGTTCGTAGGGTAACATAATATGGAATATTCCGCCTTAAAAGCCATTGAAAGGCTTTGTCATCACTGCTAAATATATACCTAAACCCCCAGTGAATTTAGGTTTATATTAAAATATAATAAGTACTTTAATTATAAGATCTTTGTTAATATCTTTCACTTAAATAATTATCCTGTTTTTTACGTTGTTTACTTCGTATCCTCTTTTTACAAAGTTAGATCTTTTTAGTCCCTTTAGGTGAAGGATATATAGGAAACATTAAGGATGTTGTAGATTAACACGTACCTGGGTTTACCTAACGTCGTCGTTTTCAATGCCGATACTAACTTTACGGCGGCAGAGTTTTAGAAAGATACCAAAATAATGGGTATTTAGTATAGACAGGAACTTGTAAAAGCCTATTAAAGCATTGGAAAGGTTAAAAGATCATACGACATACTTCGCCAAACGTATAATATCTTTACATTGGAAATTGGAAGTTTTACGGATCTGAAGACACGTTTATAGATGATAGAAAAGGGTTTAAACGATATTTTGGGCCTTAATAGCCTGATGTCAACGTTACTGGTCTTTGAAGCGTACCTATGCTTAATGAGTGAATCTACGCTTTTGGCAAGTACTTAGAAACGTGTTACGGCTTATAAAAAAGCTTTAAGGGAATTACGAAGGGAATCAACACGCTGATAAGTTAATTCCGCCCTTAATATCAAAAATAGACCTATAACAATAGATGTGATTGCTTTATCACTACAAAGTAAAATCCTCGTATAGCGGAAGTCGGGTAAATAGGAGGGGCCGTACAAGATATTAAGTATAGTAAACTTTAAAGTAATTATTAAAATTTATAACGGTCCTATATCTTTTCGAATTACTTAGGTTAAACCTTATATTAGAGTTACTAACAATGAATACCTTTAAATGAAACGACCGAGTAAATACGAACCTCCCCCATCCGTTATCGATAAGCTAATAAAAAGTTGTCGACACGGACAACTTCCGAAGAAGAGGAATATTAAAGAGGAGGAATACATACCGGGTCGTATCTATAATACTACTTGAGTAAATAAAAAAAGGATAACAAAAACTCAATAGTAAAACTTAGGGTATAAGAGATTATTAAAACTTCCGGCAAATCTTTTAAAGAAAGTATTAAGGTTGAGATCTACGGTTTACTAACTCGAGGTATAGTATAATTTGTATCGAAGGTTAACTTTAACCTTTGAGACCCGAATATTACGATTTTCAAGTCGAGGATTATCCACGAAGTTAAGGATAAGTTTACAGGACGACCGTATAAAAAATTACGGCTAATCGCTTAAGGATACGGAGATAAAATCAAGGACTGAATCATTACATAGTCGCTAACAATTTAAATAATTAGTTAACATTTAAAAACTATCATAGTAATAAGTTTGCTATCTAAAACTAAACAAAAATATACATTTAATAACCTTCATATTATGTAATCACATATATAGTTATTAACGGATGTATAGCAGATTATACTATTAAAGATGTTCAAAAACTCCGTATTATTTACTTATTAAAACGGCAATACGGTGTGTTAAATTAATATATAAATTGGCTTAAGCAAATGTTTACTAGTTTTTAACCTATTAGTCGTACTTTAAGTAAAAGCTAACAATAAGGTTTTTAATATAAGATCCGTTGGGTAATGTGAAAAAAGAACCTCGGAATGGTAAATATACAAATTAACGATACCCTTTTCGTCGAAACGACTGGTTTTATAACATTGAAATAATAAACGATTGAAGACTTGAAGTTTTGGAATTATAAGCTAGTAACAAAGTTAACGGAAAACAACCAACTAAACCTTAATAAATCGTCAATCCGTATATTTAATATTAATACCGGCATAAGATTTCGCCAGAAGGGCTAGGGCGCTATTCTTGCCATAATAGACAAGACTGATAAGACCAAGGCTTAACGGTACTTAGAATAGCGTATACGGAGTAATTATATTACCACCCTATGCCAATCGAAAGCCTTATACGATTTATTTATTACGGTATAGATACAAATACGAACGGATGAAGACTTTAATCGAATAAATAAAAGGTTGGTGAAGCAGATGCAGAACTTGAACCGCAGGATTAATATATTTTTGATCTACCTTTTAAAGGTTAAGCTAATAATTATTACGAACGGGTCCTTTACAAATAACACCGACTTGTCTTTACAAATCGGCTTTTTCATAACCTTCGTTAACGAAGATAAGAAGAAAGATCATATTAGTATTATCGGAAACCTAATTTACTAAACCTCTATTAAATGTAAAAGGATTATATCAAACGTATTGGCTTCGGAGGTTTAAGGCCTAATGGCGGGCTTTGATATGGGTATAACGCTATAAGAGACTTTTAACCACATTATTAAGCAGCTACGGATTTTTCCTATCCCGGTGATGATATGTACCAAATTAAGAAGCCTTTTCGAATACCCTTTAAAGCTCGGAACCACTAGTGAAAAACGCCTGATGATCGACGTGATAGTATTCAGCGAAGCCTATGAAGGGAGAGAGAGTAAAGAGTTCCGATAAATCGATGGCAAAGATAATCCTGCAAATGCCATGACGAAAACCACGTTAAATAAAGCCTTAAAAAGATTTGTAGGTAACAATAAGCTAACCATACGTATCGAGGGCTACGTTAACCTACCGCCGAGAAAACCACATAACGGCGGATAGGGATATGCTGGTAAATCGAAAGACTGCTAGGGGATTAATGATAGCGAATTGTTAAAGTAGCACAATTAAAGCTATAGAGATCTATGACGGAAGAACTTTTTGTGGGAGTTAATAAACTCGGACCTCGGAGTAACGGAGCAAATAAGGTCAAATGGGGTTAATTTGCATTCAATTAGGTGAAACTTAGTATGGGAGCCAACTGGAATTAATAGGGGTCTGGCCAGTTAACGAGAAGGCAATTTAGTGGCAATCAGAAAGGATTGGTTAACCACACTAGCGTACGCGCGCACAAACTAAAAAGCCGTCAGTGTTGGAATAGTATTACATGAAGTACAATAGGTCAACTTTACTATAAGTAAATTTAACTATATTGCAAGTTCAGTGTATTGCTTTATGCGGACTTACCGCATTAGGTGTAAGTCGAGTGCAGTGCGCTGTACTTCACTCTAAGGCACGGGCTAAGCAATTGACTATACAATTTACAGTGCATACCAGCTAACGGTCTGCCAAACCTAAAACAATACATCCACTATCTGACTACTGTAATACTAATGTTACTTCGACCAATTGAATCGACAATGTTGCAATGTCTAAGGCCTACCAACAACGAAGGTATATATAATATAAAAAAGTTTTTCTATTATATCGGGGTGGTTTTTAACTGTTTTTACCGCGCGGATAAGGTATTAGTTAAACTTAAAGATTTAGTTATAAACGATAGAAACCTGTAAGAATGATTCGTTATCAGATTTGAAATACTTAACTTAAACGCATAACCTAGATTAGCTTTCGGTCTTAAAGTATAACTACTTAGGCTTTTGAATATAGTAACGTATTTGAAACATATTTATTACAGTAGTTATTAGCTACATAAATTATATATAACCTAAGAGAAGTATTGTAAATTCACTGACGAATTGAAAAAAATAAATTTAAAACAGCTTTTTAATCGTTAGTTAGCGGGAGTTATACAAGCTTAACAGCCGGATAATAATACGGTTATAACTGGAGTTTATGCCTTTCAAATACCTTTGTTAAAAGGCTGTGGTAATCGCGGTTAATTATTTTAATATATAGGTTAGTTATTTTAGTAACTCTGTACGGTACGTATTTCAAACCAAAGACGTAAGGCGACGTAGACGATAGTAAAGAAACATTAGTTTAGGTTTATTTTGGGGCGTCAAGTACGATATAATCTATCGGATGATTATTAACATAGTTACGATGTTCGCCCGGTATTACCTCCAACGTAAATATATACGGTCTAGGTCGAAAAAGTAAAGAAATGTTTTTTATTAACGGCGATAGGGAAAACCTAACTCCTGGATATAATTTCATTTAGGGGTTATATAACCTTGAAAAATTAGTTATGAAATCTTGTAAAAAAAAGTTTAGTTTAATTAAAATATGTATAAACAAAAATTCATTCTTTATCTTAATACTTTTTAATAATATTTACTTTTTAAACGGTTAAGTTAATTTTAATTTCAATCATTATTATATTATAAAAGAGGCTTTGGAATAACGGTTGAAGATAAAGTAAATTTGATTATTATATCTATGATATCTTAATATAATATTAAAGTTACCATAAAATACTTGTATTACCCAGATGACTAAATTTCGTATAAATATTAATTAATAGTCGAACCCGATATTAACATATATTATTCCCGGAATAATACGGGATATAATTTTTGAAATACTTTAGATACTATATTAATAGGTAACGCTAAACGTTAGCGCTAGACATTTAATAATTTAAGATTTAAAAGGTTTAGTTATCGACGTAATAATAATACACTTTAAGAAGGGTAATATATAAAACGTGGTAGGTTCAGATTTTTTCGGTTTATTATAACTTTCGAATCGAAAAGAATAATATACGGGGGACCCGTTTCGAATAGTTTTTGCTATAGTTTTTACAAAATAACGCGGATTTTGTAAACGACGGTAACAACTACGATCAAAAAATTAGTTACATTTGCTATTAAAATTGTTTTAATTCTGTGACTTATTTGATAATGATTAGGCTACAACTTTACTCTAATATAAAGGAAAACTCGATTACTATATTTATATTAAATCGAAAGAAAATGAATTTATACTAAAATGACTTTAAAGGTCGTTATACTTAATATTAAGGGATCGATATTATACACTTTAATGATATGTTACGAAATTAATAAATAAAGGCTAAATTTAGGTTAATTTTTTATCGACTATAACGCCGGTATTATTGATTTTTAAACCGGAAGGGGAATAGCTGTTTTGTATCGATTACCGAGTATTAAATGAAATTACAAAGTAAAACCGTTTTCATTTACCTTTAATTAAAAAAACCTACGTACGTTGTTAAAATCGATATAATTTACGAAGTTAAATATTTAAGCAGATTTTTACCGTATCTGAGTAGTACCTGAGTAAAGAAATTAAAGACGTTTTGTACGCGGTTCGGGTTATTGAGGTATTTAGTTATCCCTTTTAAGATAATAGGAACGCTAACGAAGTTTCAGCGATATATTAATTATATAATAGCGCATATTTTAAGAAACTTTTTCATAAGGTATTTAAACAACTTTTTAGTTTTTCTTGACGTAATAAATAAAATTATATAACCAAAGTTCGTGTGATTTCAAAACCTTTTCGTAAAGAGAAGCTAAATTTAGATTTTAAAAAGTGTAACTTCGTGCTTAAAAAGGTAAAATACCTAGACTTCATTGTAATAATTAAAATAAGTATTTAGGCCGATCCCGAGAAATTCCGGGTAATTCTTAAGTAAAAGTTATTAAGTACTGTCCGGAAAATTCGAAGTTTTTTAGGTTTTATCAACCTATATCGTAATTTTATTAGTAAGTTTTCGGAGCTAACAGATTATTTTATCCGTTCAATAAAGTAAAGTATTCGGTAAACTTAAACGAAACAAAAAAAATTAAACCTTAAAATATACTTTTATTACGACTTTGATTTTAACATATTGAGATTAAAATCGGCTAATAATAATGGAAACCGATTATTCGGAAACGATGTTAAAAGGGTATTTTTCGTAATGGGATAAGGATAGTATCTTAAAATTAATAGTTTTGGAATAATATTACATGCAGTGCAGTAGGTCAACTTTAATATAAGTCAAGTTGACTGTACTGCAAGTGTATTGCTTTGTGGAGACTTATCGCATTGGATGTAAGTCGAGTGCAGTACGCTGAACTTCACTTCAAAGCACGAGCCAAGTAATTGGTCATACAAATTACAATGCTGACCGGCTAGTAGTCTTCCAAACCTAGAAAAATACATTCACTATCTGATCACGTAATACTACTGTTACTTCGAAGACTAATCGAATCGACAACGTTATAACGTCTAAGGCTTACCAATACTAATCAGTGCTTGCTTGCTAGATTAAGCATAGATAAACTAAGTAGAAGGAGAGGCTACTTTCCGGTTACGCTCTAAGTTATAATAACCGCTGTGGTAGAGGAAAGGTTTTTTCGAAGAGCTTTTATTAGTACTTCGGCAGTCTTCTAATAGAAGGAAAATAAAGAAGACTTTTGGGTTACGTTAGTTTTTTAACGGCAATATAAAAGTTAGCAACGGTATTGCTATTCGAAAACACCAAGAAATCTTTAATAATACTTTTTGAAGAAAAACTTCAAGATTAACTGTTAGAAGTCTCAAAGTTCGGCAAGTTGGTAAACAGCTAAGTTAGTATTATTGCGGGTGCTACTATTACAGAAAAACGACTAAGTTTTACGGCCTATAACAAATAATCTTCGCTCTTTACCACCACCACCGACCTTCGACCTTACCTACTACACTAGACCTTTTGACTTAATTTAATCTATTTTCCTCCTTACTTTGCTTATCTTGATCGTTAAGTTCGCTGTTTTAAACGAAAAAACCAAGTTACGTCAAGAAAGTTATGTCGTACGATCTTACACCAGGTTACCAAGTTGCCAAGTTACTAAGTTTCCACGTGATGTTACGTTTAAATACCAAGTTCCCTACGCCCAAGATTATCAAGTTTTTCACCCTATATACGCCTGTCAAGATGTTTGTTTCTAAAGTTCAGTTTGCAGCTATTACCAACCTTGCTAGGAAAAAGGTAATTGAAACGTTCGTAACTGTCTTTACCAAGTTTTACGACGAACAACTCTGGATTACGGACGTTAATAAAACCTTTAATGAAGTTTATCTAACCAATTACGTTAGCTAATATACTTTCGAAAATAATGCTAGAGAAGAGTTTGGTTGTGGCATCCGCGCTTTTTAAGACTTTTGCGAGTTCTTTAGCTACCAAACCTTTAACATGTGAAAGGTAATTTAACGCACGGTTAAGGCTAAGTTAAAAAAGAAGGTTACACGCCGTGGAATTTATAATCCTGATAAAAAACCAATGGAACTGGTAAAAACCTTTTTTGAATTGGCCTAATAGGAGGATTACCCCTAGGATTCTAATCCTTAAAACCTTTAAGGAAAAGGGAAGGGTATTAAGGCACCTTAATTCCTTTAAACACGATTGAGAGGACCTTTAACTTACCCTTAGTTAAGTTAAGCCTTTTTAAGTGTTGGCGATAAAGAATCTATTAACCTGCCCGGCAGTTTAGTCCCATTATGTGATAGCGCGGAGTACGTCTTTAACGATGGAAAAGCGAGTGAAGTAACAGTTGTTAACAAGGTTAGAGTTATTAAAGTTGGCGTTTTACACCAGTTAATTGAGTAAGATCACTAAATTTTTTAAAACATTTAAGTATTTATAGTCATTTAACAAGTTTACCATCAAAACCCTTAAGAATCTTTACCCTTTAGATACACCTACGCGCGCAAACCGACCATAGGCCTTATTATAGAACTTTACCCATTGTTCTAGGCGACTGGTAATAACCTTTAATACTATATCTCGAAACCTTTAAAATTTAAGCCGCTAGGAAATACTAATTAAGCCTAGGATGATTATCATGACCTCCTTTTAAGACCTATTAAAATGGTTAATATTAATTACAAATTAATAACAGAATTTGCTAAAATCTGGAATAATATATAAAAGTACGAAAGGAAGCCCTATAACCTTTTCGACACCAAGATAACACCTTTTATAAATATTTACAAGTAAATAAAGGTCTTACCTTTTAGTGTTTACTTACTCTTCCCCGGAATCCTTACAGGTTACGCCAAAGACTATTACTTAACTTTCCTAATAAACGTTATTAAGTTTCGCGAGATTTACGATAACATAAAGGGTTATTTCGAATACAACCTCCATTTTACGTCAAACGATCCAGACTGGGCTATTACGCAGTAAATTACAATAATAGCAAATAAGGAAGTGGAGGAATTACTAATAGATGTTTTTAATCAAATGTTCAACAAATTGATAATATGTTAAAAGATAATGGGAAAGGCTTACTTTAACGAAGTCACACTTTGAGAATAGGTATGGGCTGGTGTTACAGGCGTTAGTGAGTTCGAATACACTCTATAAAGCTTAGATGTTACCTATAAAGGATTTTTTAGTTAGTTGTATTTCACATTTGCCACCATAATAATATGTATACCAAACTCGCTCGGTATGTATTTATAAGCCGGCAACTTTCTTAACGTAAATAAGAAAAACCTTACAGTAATTAACTATGTAGACCGCAAGTACTTATGCATATAAAGTCTAAGGTCAGGTTTATTAACTTCAGCTTTAAATTGGAGGCAAAACATACGCTAATAGTATTGAAATTTTAACGGACTTATTAACCGTAAGCATTATCATCGTAATAATGGTAAGATATATTAGATCTATGGTAAGGCCTGTTATTAGTTAACTCGTTACCCTCCCATCAAGCGTAATAATAAAAAAGAAAAGAATTACGTCTAATACCTTACTACTTCGAAATAAGATTACTTAAACCAGGTTGTAAATGTTAAAGGCGATAATTTAACTGATGTTGTTAACGCCCTTAAATAAATTAAATAACATGAAGATACTACCTTTGGTACAGTAGCTCAGTAACTAGCCAACTATGCCTTTTTGTACCATTTAAATGGTGAAAACCCTTGTCTTTTCCTTAATTATACCCTTAACCCCTTATATACCTTTAACCTTCGCGATCGTTACGCGGATTATACGTTTTAAAGTATTTTGCCAAACACTGGGGTAGCAAGGTGTTTAATAGTAGGTTATTCGTAGTACGTAACATTGCGGAGGGAAAATACTACAGCTATAGAGATTGATCGTTACGATGCTGGTAAAGCTAAAATTGGCTTCAGTATAAGCGAATAACTATCGTTACTAGGGATAACGGTAATTTAAATTGTTGCAAAAGCGATTACGTTTTATATCCTTAAGTCCCTTACTCATTTTTTTCTTTATTTAAAAAAGATAAAGACTTTAGGTGTTAAAGTTAATATTAAAGTAAACGAATTGGTTAAAAACGGTTAAAGGTTTTTACTTACCTTTAAATAGAGATACCTATAGGTTTATTTTTAAGGTCCGGAAACATTAATGTTAAACCTGACAGAGCTGAAGATACGTTAACTACACTGACGATTTAATTAACTAGTTATTAATAAACTATATAAATTTATAAATTCTTCGGGGCATAATGATGTGAAATACTCTACCTTAAAAGCTATTAAAAGGCTTTGCTACCATTGTTAAATACATGCTTAACCCTCCAGGAAATTTAAGTTTACACTAAAAGATAATAAGAACTTTCATTGTAAGATCTTTATTCATATATTTTACTTAAATAAAAAGCCTATTTTTTACGTCGTTAATCCCGTAACTTCTTTTTCCGAAGTTAAGTTTTTAAAGTTCTTTTCGATAAAAGATACGTGGGAAACGTTAAGGATGTTGTGGATTAATATGTATCTGGATCCACCTGACGTCGTCGTCTACAATATCGGTACTAACTTTACGACGACAAAGTTTTAGGAAGATACTAAAATAATAGGTATCTAGTATAAACAGGTACCTGTAAAAGCCTACTAAAACATTAGAAATGTTAAAAAGGCATACGCCCTACTTCGTCAAGCGTATAATATCCTTACGTTCAAAATCGGAAGTTTTACAAATCCAGAGGTATACCTATAGATGGAAGCAAAGGGCTTAAATGATACTGTAGACCTTAATGGCTTAGTGATAACATTATTGATCTTTAGAGCGTATTTATATTTAACGAGTGAATCTATGCCCTTAGCAAGTACTTAAAAACGTATTATGGCTTATAATAAAGCTTTAGGGGAATTATAAAAGGAATCGGTACGTTGTTAAGTTAATAATACCTTTAATACTAAAAACGATCCTATAATAATCGACGTGTTTACTTCGTTATTATAAAGTAAAGTCCTCGTGTGGCGGGAGCCGGAAAATGGGAGGGGTCGTATAATATATCAAGTATTGTAAACTTTAAAATGGTTGTTAAAACTTTTAACGGTTTTATATTCTTTCGAATTTCCCAGGTTAAGAATTATATTAGGATATTAAAGATAAAGACCATTAAGCCCCACAAGTGAAACGATTGAGTTAATACAACCTTTTCTACTTGTCGTTAATAAGCCGATAAACCATCGGCGGTGCAAATGACCCCCGAAAAAGAGGAAAACGTTGAAAAGAAGAATATACACCTGGTTATATTGACAATACTACTTAGGTAAATAGGAAAAAGAAAAATAATGAAGACTTGGTAATAAATATTAGGGTATAAGGGATTATCAAAACCTCTAGTAAACCTTTTAAAGAAAGTGATAGGATTGAAATCGACGGCTTACTAATTCAAAGTGTGGTATAATTTGTGCCAAAGGCTAACGTTAATTTTTAAAACCCGAATATTACGATTTTTAAATCGAGGATTATTTACGAGGTTAAGGGTAAGATTACGGTGCGGCTATATAAAAAGTTACGGCTAATCGCTTAAGGATACGACGATAAAGAAAAGGACTAAATCCTTACATAGTCCTAAACAATTAAGAAGATTAGTTAACGTTCGGTAGTTATCCTGGCAACAAGTTCATTAGCTAAATCTAAAAGTAAATTTACACTTAATAGCCGTAATATTATGTAAGCCTATATACAATTAATAACGGATTTACAACGAATTATACTATTGGAATTACCATAAGAAGTCCGCGCTATTTACCTATTAAGAACGGTAATACAGTGTATTAAATCACTATATAGATTAGTCAATGCAGGCGTTCATTGGCTTTCAACCTACAAGTCGCACTTTAAGGCCCGGTTAGCGATAAAGTCTTTAATATACAACCCGTATTAATTAGTAACGTAAGAAAAGAACTTTGGCATAGTGGTTATATAAATTAACGATACTCTTTTGATTGAAACGGCTAGCTTCATGATATAAAAATAACGAGTTATCGAAAACTCCAAGTTTTGAAATTATAAGCTGGTGATGACGTTAACGGAAAATAATCAACTAAACTTTAATGGATCGTCAATTTATATACTTATTGTTAATACGAGCTTAAGCTTCTATTAAAAGAGCTAAGGCGTTAATTTTATCATAATCGATAAAATTAATCAGGCTAAGACTTAACGGTATTTGAAATAGCGTATATGGAGTAATTATATTGTCACTTTATACTAACTAAAAGCTTTATACGATTTATCTATTGCGGTACAAGTATGAATACCAACGGATAAAGACTTTGATTGACTAAATAAAAGGTTAAAGTAATAGATACGAAACCTTGACCGCAGAATTAATATGATGTTAATCTATCTTTTAAAAGCTAAGCTGATAATCTTTACGAACAGGTCCTTTGTAAATAACACCGATTTGTCTTCATAAATCGTCTTCTTAATAACCCTTATGAACGAAAATAGATAAAAAGATCAGTTTAATATTATCAGCAACCTAATTCACTAAACCTCCGTTAAATGTAAAAGGATTATACGAAACTTGTTGGCTTTAGAGATTTACGGAATAATGATGGGCTTTGAAGTAGGCATAACACTGTGGAAAACCCTTAACATCATTACTAGGCAGCTAAAGATTCCCTCTATCCCGGTGGTAATTTGTACCGATTTAAAGAGTCTCTTCGAATGCCTGTTAAAGCTCGGTACTACAAGCTAAAAACGCCTGATAATCGACGTGATGGTACTCCATGAAGCCTATGAAGGGAGGGATATTGAGGAGCTCCGATAAATCGATAGCTAAGATAATTCTATAAATACCATGACGAAATATACACTAAACAAAGACCTGAAAAGGTTTGTGAATAACAACAAACTAACCATACGTATTAAAGGATACGTGGATATACCGCCCGGAAAGCCCAGATCACGTGATGACGGACAAAGATGTGCTGGCAGATTGAAAGACTGTCAGGGGATTGATAATGGCGACCTGTTTGAGTGGCACAGTTGAGGCTTGCGAAAGGTCGTAGCGAAAAAACTTTTTGTGGAAGTTAATAAACTTGGACCTTGGAGGCAATGGCGCAATTAAGGTCAAAGATGTTTAACTTGCATACAATTGGGTGTAATACAATATGGAAGATAACTAGAATTAATAGGGATCTAGTCAGTTAACGAGGAGGCAATTTAATAGTAACCGGAAAAGATTAGTTAGCTACACTGGCGTACGCGTACAAACTAAAAAGCCGCAAGTATTGGAATAATATTATATATAGTCTAGTAGATCAACTTTACTTACAGTAAAATTGACTGTACTGCAAGTGTATTGCTTTGTGGAAATTTACTGCATTGGGTATAAATTGAGTATAGTACGTTGTACTTTACTCTGGGGTATGGGCTAAGAAATTAGCCATACAAATTACAGTGCAGACCGGCTAGCGGTCTGCCAAGCCTAGAACAATACATCTACCATCAGACTACGCAATACTAATGTTACTTTGAAGACCAATCGAATCGACAACGTTGCATCGTCTAAGGCTTACCAGCAAATAGCTTATTACTCCGTACGATTAATAAATGCGAAACGTGATTATATTATCTACGATAAGGAGCTTTTCGCTGTAGTATCCTATTTAAAGGCGTATTTTTCCAAATTACGTAATATCCGTATATAATTTATAATTTTAACGGATTATAAAGGATTGGATTTTTTTTTTTACTACATTTAATTTCAAAACGTTAGGTTGAGTAAGTCGAAGTCCTTTTACTTTTTTAATACTAATTATGGTACAGGCCCGTAACTTAAGACGTCTATTCGAATATGTTAACCGGTAGGTAATAAAATCAATCCGAAGTTAAGAAATGCTGCATACGGTTTTTTTAACCCATTTTCCTTATTATATTAAATATAGTATCAATAAATTTATATTTTAAAAGGATATAAACTATAGCGGGTCATGTAAATAAATCTAGAGAAACGAAAGGTTAGTTATTGGATTACGACGACATGTATCTTAAGGGTAAGTCGGAAGTTTGCGAAAAGCTGACGAGGACAACACTGTCTTATGCCCGACTCGCATCTGGGTTGTTATCGGGGATAACGTTAGGGAATTTTAGTACGATAGTACCGATAACACCGCTGTAAACCCGGCCTATATTAGGTCCGCCGGTATTATTCACGCTGAATAATTATCTTATATTCGGCTAGTGTACGCTAACGGAATTGTAAAATTAAAAAATGGGAAATAACCCGTTATATAAGGTTCGTCTTTTAGCGTTTTCCGAGGGCGTTAAATTCTTTTTACCTAAAACAAGATAGTTGGTGTAAATTACGAATTGCGAAATTAACCCGTGGGATGTATTACATTATTATGGTCGTTTATTACTATCGATTTAGGAACTATTAACGACGAGGATTTTATAGTAAATATACGATTTGTTTATTATAAGTTATCTGGGGAAAAATATTTTATTTCGGGTTTTTTAACAAAATAATTTTTAAATAAAATTGTCGTAAATATTCGATGTTCATATCGAATATATACGTAATGTGATGGGACGAAACCTTATTATTCCTTACGATAAGGCTTTTTTAACCCCTTTTTATTTTAAATCTATACTAAACATATATTTCGATCAATTTTATAATCTACCTACTCGTCATCAATAGCGGCTTTCAATATTTGCTAGATATTACGAATCGCTTTTCTAAATGTGTTTGGTTAAAGGCTATATAGTGTATAATTACCGATACGTATATAAAGCGTTTCCGAAATATATAATGGAAATTATATAAATTTTTAGCTTTAATTATTAGTAATTAAAGTTAGGATAAGGTAAGCGTATTTTAAATAACATTTTATTCCTTAACAAAAGTGGAATAACTTTCATTCTCAGTGTATTACTAATAGATAAATAAAGATATTAAACGGGTAAATAAAAAAATGAAAGGTATTTATATATTGTCATTACCTTTTAGTAATATAAATAAACTTTATATTAACCCGTTTATTAATTCGAGTTAAATAACCAGAAATTAATGATTACTGGATTCAATGTAAATCGTTTAGTAAATAGATACGAAATATTATTTATTTTAAAGACAAACGGAGATACAAAGTCCTTGACTAATGTGATGGGTCAAATTACTACATTTTTAGTTTATTTACATAAAGGGGCGGAATTAGTTTAAGTAACGATAAATTATATTTAAAAAAAAATAGAAACTGAATAAAACCATAAAAGATGCTTGACTAAATAATATAAGGAAAGGGATTGAATTTAACCAAACTTCTATAATATTAAAACTTACTGTTCGAGTAAAAATCTCGACTAACTTTATAATTAATACCGGGTAGTTAATATTTCGAACCCGTTTAATATAGTATTAGATATTACTGGCAAACACCTTGTATTTTATATAAACTTAGTTAAATAGGCGGTTTCAAACACCCTTTTTTACAGGTTTTATCCGATATTTGCCCGAAACTAATTTTAATTATTAATAACGTAGGGGAAGGTAAATACGAGGAATTTAAAGTATAGGAAATCCTCGCAATAAAACTGGGACGGAGCGAAGTTAGTTTTATATTAGTTAAATAAAAAACTTATAATAAGTCAGAGTGGAAATTGCTGGAAATTTGTTAATATTTTGTAAATTTAAACAAATTTAAAGTGAAATAGGGAAATACTCGGGTATATAATAGCCCGGTATTTCGACGTCGACGTTGAACTTATACCAAGTAATAGAAGTGAAGCGAATTATTTACAACTTATAAATAAAATTTGACTTATAAATAAAAAGGAGAATTTATTATTAAACAAGGTTAAAGTATAATAGATAAGGCTGTGTAAATATTATCCGACTTTTTCGGATACGTATTCGACTGTAAAACGGCTTATATTATAACTTAATGAAAATTTACCTATTTATTATTATTATCCTTATTAAGGTTTAGTGAATACAAATATCATTAACATTAAGGAATTCATTATAATTAACTACAAATATTAGGTAATATCGGAAAAAGGGAACGATAAAAAGCGTGGTGGAATTTGGTAAACGCTGAGAAGGAGTGCTAGTAGGAAGCGAAACAAATACAAGGTGACGCCGAAAATAACGGATAACGCGAAAAGGGGCGGGCGTTAAGAAAGGCTAATAGCGGATCATATGAGGAGGGACGAAAGTTAAGGAAGTATGACAATAAAGGATAACGTTAAAAAGGACGGGTATTGAAAATGGCCGACGATAACGATTAACGAGAAATACGATGAGAGATGGAGCAAGGAAAACTACCTTTTAAGCGGGTTATCAAAAACTATAATACATTAATTTAGGCACGGGTAACTTGGTAAACCCAGATACAATCCTACGCCTGTTCACGGTCGGCCCAATTAAATCGCTTTTAACTAAGGTTAGCAAATAGAATATGGGTAAAATCGGAGATTATATAATGAAGCTTTGAACATTACTCGTTACATTTTATAAACCATAGTTTATATTAGTTTTAAAAATAACTTGAGTAGCTATATTATTTCGGCTATTTAAGTCAAAACCACGAAAAGGTATACAGCGGTAACTAAAGGGGACCGGACGAAAATGTTACGCGTTAAAACTCAGTTGGCTGAATGCGTTTTGTTTTTATGAATAAACGATATATTAAAAGGTAACGAAAAAGTTTTGAGTAAAAACGGACCCGGAAAAAGAGGGCAACGTAAACGAATAATTAAAAAGGTAACGGCTTATACGGTCGGTATAATACGGATTTTTTATACTTAAACGATATGGCGAAATCGGGTGAACTGATTAACTAACTTGAAAAAGGCGGGGGTAAAAACAGGTTAATAACCTGAGATATTTCCTCAACGATTACACGTAAGGGATAGGATATAACTCTTATCCTCAGCGGTAATAACCAATTAGCATAAGAGGGTATATAAATTGGGTAAAGTCGTAAGTAAACTTAATTTCTAAATATATTACGAAACAAGGTCAATTAACGATTAAGTTTTTGTAGGGTTCATCTTTAAGATGACCTTATCATAAACCCTTCGATATATATAATACTTTTATGCCCGATAAATTTAAACGTAAAAAATAACGTTAAAGTTACAAGGAAAATTAATATATAACACATAGTCGTTCTTACCTTATAACGGAGGAAATTTACTTTTATTTTTATTATTATTAAATCCGAAGAGATTTCCTATAATGTGAGGCGGCTATAATAGGCAGTTAACAATAGGGTATTAGTATATAATAAGGTAATATACCTTATAGGGTGGTTTATTACTCCTTTTAAAGGCGCTGGCGGTAACTTAATTTAAATTAAACCCATTATATACGACAGCTATAATGACGAGTTGAAAAAAGGATTAAAATATATTGATGGAAATAATAGGTTAAGATATAGAAAGGGGAAGTAAAATAGTTGTAAAAAGGGTAATTGACGAAAGGTTATGAAAAGGGTGGTTAACAAAGGGGGGCAACTTGATAAAAGGGAAAAAGAAGAAGTTTCGAAAGCTACGGGAGGCGTTTGTATTAATAAGGATTAGCGGACCGGATTCTGCAATGGCTACGTGTTATTTGGGGAGTGTTAAACGGTATTAAGGGTAAAAACGCGACTTTATACAACGCGTTATACGATATCGGCGGTAAAAAAAATACATCATACGACGTATTAATAGGTATATTATACGACGCCAACGGTCAAAGAAATATATTAAATACTTAGCCTACGGGCGTATTTTAAGGCACCGGCGACATGGTTAAAAGGCTCGTTATACGACGTTGAAAACCTAGGGTTAAACCGGCTAATACGTTATACGATACATTAAACGTAATATTACCGGCTTACGCCTGACCCACGTATTAGACAGGTACGACCCTCGTTTAGAATTTATCTAACGGGGCTCTGTAACTCTTATAATATCCGGGGGAAAAGTGGGCATGTTATAAACTTAGGTTATTAGTCATTAAGTTTATAGGTTACGTAACTATATACGTGACAGAATAGGCATTACTAGACCTGAGCCCGGTCTAGGTGTGGACTGGGTACGGTCCGGGTACGGACCGGGCATGGTTCGTGTACAGTACGTATAAGGGTACATGACGGGTTGGGCACTGGCTATACCCATAGGTCCTGTACGTTGGGCCATGGTAGCCTCTTCTAGTCTTCCTCCATACCTCAATAGTAAATCCCATTTGACATCTACTTGACTTACCATCGTAGGTCGAACCATAACAAGTATATACATAATTAGTAACCTACTTATAGCGGATCGTCTTACTAAAGTTATTATAAGAATTACGTGCTATCTACCCTCCGGAGACGATAATTATAGATATTATTATATATCCCTATAGCTAGTATACGTAGGTTAAGTACCAGTGTACTACACTACAAGGTACACTCCTGAAGAGTACACGATAACATACCATACCGCAGGCTGAATGCATACATGGTACGGCTCAGAAGGGAGATTAGCAGAGTGTATAGAAGAGTGCCACTTCCCGGATTAGAGGTTTATAACCTCTCCTCCGTGGCGTTCACTCTCTGAATGCTTCTTCTCCCTCTTGAAACATCTATCTTACTACTAAAATACCAATCTTTACGATTGCAATTCTACTCTTTAATGTTCACGTGAATTAGGTGGAGAACCTACAAACAATAATACAATATATAAAATCACTATCAAAATTGGTCTAAATAAACATCTATTAATTCCTAACCTATTGATTGTAGTTCAAGTTACAACTAGGTATAAAGTTTTTAATATACGACTCATATTTACTAATAATATAAGAAAAGAACTTCGGTTTGGTAGGTATATAACATGATTATATCTTTTTCATTAAAACGACTAGCTTTATAACATTGGAATAATATTTGATTGAGGACTTTAAGTTTCAAAATTACAAACCAGTTAGGACATAAACAAGGAGTAATCAATTTAACTTTAATAAATCTTGAATCCGTATACTTGATATTAATACCGGACTTAATTTTCATTAAAAAGACTGAGGCGTTAACTTCACTATAATCAACGAAACTAAGGTGGATAAAGCATAATAATACCTAAAATGGCGGACCTGTGGCAGCTATATCGCAATCCTATGTAAACCGAAGGCGTTTTACGATCTATTTATTACTGAATGAATACAAAATCTAATAAAAAAAAACTTTAACCAGCTAAATGAAAGGTTTCCATGACAAATACGAAGTTTAAACTGAAGGATTAATATAATTCCGATTGACTTATCGAGGGCTGAGTTAATAATATTTACAGACGGAATTTTTACAAATAATATCGACTTATCTTGACAAATCAACCTTTTAATAACCCTAGTAAACTAAAATGAACAGATAAATCAATTCAATATTATTGGTAACCTAATTTATAAATCTTCTATTAAATATCGAAAGATTATACGAAATGTATTAGCTTTAAAAGTTTATAGTATAATGGAAGGTTTTAATATAGGCATAACACTATAGGAAACCGGTAACGTTATCACCAAGTAGCTAAAGATTTTTCCTATCCTGGTAATAATCTGTACCAATTCGAAAAGACTATTCAAATACCTTTTGAAACTCGGAACCATTAGTGAAAGAAAGCCTGATAATTAACGTATTGCTACTTTAAGAAGACTATAAAAGAATAGAAATTGAGGAGTTCTTGTGGATTAATGAGAAAGACAATCCTAATAACGTTATAATGAAGGTATCGCCAAACAAAGCCCTTAAAAGGTTTGTAAATAGTAATAGTCTAAGCATACATATCAAGAGATACGTTAATAGGCAGCTTAACAAGGCTAAATCATGTAGCGGCAGTCAGAGATATGTTGATGAACTGGAAAATTACCAGGAAACTAACGATGACAACTAATTTAACTGGTACGGCTTAATTGGAAGTTTATATAAACCTGTGGTGAAAGAACTTTTTATAGGAATTAATAAAGTCAGCCCTCAGAGCTGTAGCGTAATTAAAAACGATTAGGGTTAATTTAAGTATAAATCGGTATAATTTGATATAAAAGTCAATAGGAATTGACTGGGGTTGAGCCAATTAATGTGGTCGCAGCTTAACGATTAACGAAAAAGATTGGTTAACTACACTAACGTACGCGTATAAACTATAATTAGTTGTTTAAGCCAAAGTTAATTTTAATCTTGCTAACATTTTAACGATTGATCTCTATAGTAGTATTTATTTCCTATCTTAATTTCATGTACTACAAATAACCCCCCATTAAGTATATTGATGCCTCGTGTCTGGTATAACTCGTTGAAATGTATGGTCCGCGTAACGATCGCAAAGATTAAAGGTGTATAAAAGGTTAGGAATTTAATTTTTAAAGCAAATGTAAGGGTTTTTTCCACTCAAACGGTACAAAAAGATGTGATCGGCTAGTTATTCGGCCTCTTTACAAGCAGTATCTGTTGGAATAGCAGTCAAATGCAGTAGAGTCAAGTAAACTTTACTTACAGTAAGATTGATTGTACGTACTGCAAATTGACTGCAGTTTATGGAATTTGAGTACACTGCACTGAAAGTGCAGGGCAGTAGATGCTAACTTCAAAGTGGAGCACAGGCTAAAGCGTTTGGCTATACAAATCAGTGTGCAGACCGGCTAGTAGTCTGCCAAACTTAGAACTTAGACATCAATCAACAATATCAACGCAGCATCAGTTACTTCGATTACAGAGATTCGAATCGACTATGTTTCAACAATAAAAGCCTACCAACACTGATTAGTATTGATTAGGTTAAGTACAGATTAGCTAAGTAGAAGAAGAAGCTACTTTCCGATTGCTACGCTTTATGTGACGGCTAGGGTAAAGGAAAGATTTTTGTGAAGGGCTTCTACTACTGCGTTGGTTTTAATAGCAGTAAGTAGAGAAGACTTTTAGGTTACGTCGGTTTTAACGGCAACTCAGAGGTAACGACGGTATCGTTACTAGAAATACTAAGAAATCTTCATTAATTCTTTTTAAATACGTTGAGATTAACTGTCAGAAGTCTCAAAGTACGGCAAGTTGGAAAACAGCTAATTCAGTATTATTACGGATTCTACTACCATAAGAAAAACAATTGATTTCCTACGTTAAAACAACAATCTTCGACCTCCACTATTACCAAACGACCTTCGTCCTTACCTTTTATATCGAACCTTTTCCTTACTTCACTCTTTTCACTTACTTTATCACCTCGATCGTTAAATTTGCTGCCTTAAGCGAAAACGCCAAGTCGCGTTAAGAAAGCTACGTCGCGCGACCTTACGCCAAGTTACTAAGTCTCCAAATCGCTAAGTTTCTACGCAACTTTACATCACGTCCCTACGCCTAATAATACCAAGTTCTACGCCTTACACGCCCTACTTAAGCCGGAACTCTAAGCCATAACGTCAAGATAGCTAATTTCAGCGCGTACTTTAAAGCTATCCCCGACTCTATTAATAAGAAAGCAATTAAAACTCTCGGTCACCTATTCATCAAATATTACAACCACGAACTTTAGGGATAAGATTTTAATGAAACCTTAACCTAAAAACACCTGATAAACATTATCGGCTGTTTCTTTATAAAATATATCGACGACAGAAATTCTAATGGCGTGTTTTTTTAAAATCTGTAAATTCTTCGTGGACTAGACACTCGATATGTAAAAGATAACCTAAAAGACTGTTAAATTCAAACTAAAGACTAAACTTGAATACCTAGGAATTTACGTACCAAAGGTAAACGTTACCAGGCTAACGAAAATACTTTTAGAATTAGCCTAACTTAAAGAATGTCCAAAGAACCTACGGCGGAAAGAGAAAGGTATTAAGGAATCGTAACACCTACACATACGTTTCAGGGGATCTTCTATTTACCATTATCTAAGTTAAGCTTATTTATGTGCTGATGATAAAAAACACGTTAATCTACTCGGCGGTCTAGCACTCCTATATAATAACGAGAAGTACGCATTTAGCGGCGGTTGAGCGCATAAAGCAAAGGCTGCCAACGCGGCTAGAGGTATTAATGTTAGCGCTTTACACCAATCAATTAATCATAAACCTCGCCGATCCCCTTAAAACCAGGAGAATTATCGCCAAGTCCCCCGCGATAGTAACTCTTAGGCCCACTTTCCTCAAGATTTTTAATACGTTTAGTTTCAGCAACCAAATTAAGAAAGGAACGGATTTATACGCGAGCTGATTATAGGCATAACCACTGGCTTTTTATCTCTAAACTCAGCCAAAGGTAACTATCATACCTACCAATACTAGTAATAACTTTAATTTTTTCACCAGCTAGGAAACATAGAAGGTCTCTACAACTAGTATATTATCCTTTCTCTACGTCGCGTTTTAATAGTAGATACGGATTGTATGGTAATTACCATGTTCGTTAAGATCTAGTAAGGAAAGGAAAAGTATAACAGTAAGCTGTATAACCTTCTTGATGTTAAGTTACGCTTATTTTTTTAATATTTGCGGCCAGATAAGGGTTAAGTTGCCAGGTTTTTACTTGCTGTTTCCCAATATCTTTACCAGCTAAGCTAAATACTATTACCTCCTATACCTGACGAATTGTACCTCCTTCCGTAAAATCTACGATGGCATAAAGGGTTGCTTAGAATACGATGTTAACCATGCTTAATACCATATGGACTGGAATATCATTAAGTAGTCTTATATGTTAGATTATAAAAAAGAGTCGGAGAGTAAGATAGACCTCTTAAATCAGATGCTTAATAGGTTAAGACTTTGCAAATAATCAATGGGGAATGTGGAAGTTGGTGAAGGCACCCTACGTCAATAGGTCCGGAAAGTAGTTATAGGCTATAAAGAGTTAGAATACGCCTTACAATATCCTAATGCCACCTATAAAGGGTTTTTTTTAGCCAATTGTGTTTTTCGTTAAAAACCGTAACTGCTCGAGTTTCTGGCTCGACTAGTATGTACCTTTAAACTCTGGAATTCAGTAATAAAGAAAACCCTTTCAATTCGTATTATATTAATCGATAGTACGGACGGTCTGGCTAATACTTCCAACGGAAAGTCTGGATCTCTACCTATAACATAGGGTATGTCTTTTTCTTAAGGTCATTAAACATGCTAAACAAGTTTGTATTAAGCGTTAAGATATATTGGATTTACGGTAAATAAAGCTGTTAATTAATACGTTACATTATTATCAAGCGTAAAGAAAAGCCAATAATATATTACACTTAGTTTCCCTTTATCTTTTTCTGGGACTATATTAAGCATGTTATACAGTTTAAAGGAAGTAAAGAAAAAGAAGAGGAAAACAAGCCAAAGGCTATCAGCTGGCACGAAGATAGTGGTACTGGTATTAGCCCAGAAGTCACGTAATAACTAGCCGACCACGTCTTTTTATACTGCTTTACAGGTAAAGACCCATACCGCCACCATAACGATAAAAACCTTAGCTTTATACACCTTTTCACCATTCGAAACCGATATACGGAATAAGTTTTTCAGGAGATTATGCCGGATACAGGGGCAACACGATACTTAATAGGAGGTTATTCGTAATACGTCGCGTTACGGAGGGATATTAATACTGTTACAGAAATTGACTACATGGATGCTAGTAAAGCCAAGGTTGGTTTTAGCCTTGGAAAGAAGCTATCTTTACTAGGATTAACAACAGTAAAAAGTATTGTTAGCCCTATTTTTTTTTATATTTTGAAATCCCCTACCCCCTTCTTTCTGTGCCTTAAAATATATAAAGAACCTCGGCGTTAACGTTCACACTAAGACTAATGAACTAATATATGTTAAGGCTGATAAAAGGTTTCCACTTAGACCAAAATCGGGGTATCTTTTTTTTAAAAAATATTAAAAGTAATGGTATTAAATCTGACGGAGGCAAAACTTTGTTAACTATATCATAGGTTTAACCATCCAGTTACTAACAGGCTTTACAAGATCTTAAAAGCAGCTGATCACAAAGATGTGGATCTGATAGTACTAAAGGTAGTTAAATGCCTTTGCTACCACTGATAAACATACTCATAAGCTTTTTTAAGGTTTAAGTTTACGTTGAAAAAATTAAGACTTTGATTCGGAAGTTTTTGTAAACGTGTTTTACTTAAACGGTAAGTTAATAATTTATATTATAAACTTCGTCACAGTTTTTTACGGCGTTAAGTTTTTTGAAACCTTTTTCGCGAAGGAAATATAAGAGGTATTACATACTTTATAAATTAACGCGAACTTTCGACTACCAGATGTATTAGTTTACGATACCGGCATTGACTTTGTTATGATGGAATTTGAAGCAAATGTAGAGTTAATGGGAATTTAGTATAAATAGGTCTTCATTAAAGCTTATTAGGGTATTGAAAAGGTCAAAAAGGCATACAATCTCCTACGAAAGAACTATAATATCCTTATACTAAAAATAGGAAGTTTTATAAGTTAAAGGATATAGCTTTAGATAGCGATAAAAGATTTTAATGATATTATTAGCCCTAACGAACTTGTACTAACTTTATTAGTATTTAAAGATTACCTACGCGTAATAGTTGAGTGTCCACCCTCGTCAAGTATCCAAAAGCGTGTTGTAGAATATAGTAAAGCCCTAAAAGAACTAAATAAGGAATCGGTACACCGCTAGAATAATAATGCCTTTAACACCAGGAACGGACTTTTAATAACAAATGTATTTTTACTTCCCCTTTAAAGTAAAGTATTTAAGTAACATGAGACAAACAAATGTGATAGGCCATATAAAATTTTAAGTATTACTAACTTAAACGAAGTGGTTAAAACTATTAACGGCTCCTTAAACTTCCTAGCTATATAAGTCAAGTTATATCGAATACCTATTAAACCTCTTAATTTTAATAAAGATCCTGACGTAGATAACCTTCAAACCGAACTAATTAGTTAATACAACCCTTCCAAGCTAACTATTAACAAGCTAATAAAACGTCGACAGTATAAACGACCACCTAAAAGGAAAATATACACTAAAAAGGAAGATAATAAAGACTATAGGCCTAGAAAGGCATACATAATAGCGTAGTAATTCTAAAAGAAGAAGTCTAACAGAAAATTTACCCTTAAGTTACGTATAGAAAGCATTACTAATATATTAGGTAAGCCCTTTCAGGAAAGTAACTAAGTGGAAATTAACGGCCTTTTATTACGGAGGGTTATACAATTTATACCGTTAACCTAATTTAAAGGTGAAAATATTACTATTTTTAAATCAAGGATAGTGTAATAATCACACTAAATACCTATGAGTATATAGAAGGTATTAGAGGGTTTATGTTATCAAGAAGGTAGTAGAGGTGCTGAATAAACAATATCGTAATCGTGCAAGTAATAATCAAAAGCTATGAGGCTATTCAGATGTGTATACTGAATACTTTGATAACTGAAGAGCTATGAAGGAAATACTATCTATGTGGTGATGACCGTGTCCTTATATATCTGTGCCTTCATATCATTTTCAGTACTGGATAGTTTAGAAAGCAAGATATCTAACATATCCTATGCGTCCGTACGTTAACCCTAACTCTAGGTTGCTTACATAAGAGATGTTCCCTGCCGAATGTGTTGGACGTCAAGCTTCTAATGGCGCAGCTGGCTGCTAGCCTGTTCCATAACCTGCAGTTGATTCTTGGGTCATAACAGATAGTTTATAAGGTTAAGGGTAAGATTACGGACCGGCCGTACGAAAAGTTAGGGCTAATCGCCTAAAGATACGGAAATAAAGGTAAAAACTAAGTCCTTACATAATAGCCTATAATTTAAAAGATTAGCTAGCGTTTAATCGGCGCTATTACTATCAGTTGAACTATTGAAGTAAAGGGTTAGTTTATACTTAATAACCGAGATATAATGTAAACGTACACGTAGTTTGCGACCGATTTTTAGCGGATTATATTATTAAAATTACTATAAGAACTAAGGGACAAGTTTCCGACTAATATGATAATGTATTGTATTAAGCCCCTTTATGGACTGGCCGAGATAAGCGTCCACTGATTTTTTACGTATGAAGCGTACTTAAAAAATAGGTTTGGTAAAAAGACTTTAACGTTTAACTTATACCTATTAATCACGAAAGGTAAAAACTTTGGTATTGTAAGTATATAAATTAACTATATCCTCTTTATTGAGGATATTAGGTTTGTAGTGGCGAAATAACGCGTTATTGAAAAGTGGGGCCATTAAAATTATAAGCTGATTAAAACGTTAGTCAAAGGCAAATAACTTAACTTTAACCAATCGTTACTCCGTATTCATAATGTTAAGGCTAAAAACGGCACTTAAATTAGCTTACAACAAAAGAAATAAACTATGAACCTAACGATTACCTATAAGAACGAAAAGGAAAGGTTATAAAGATACTTAAAGTAAAGGGCCCGTACAGCCTACATCGCCACACTATACCGATTGAAAGCATCGTACGACCTTGTCATCGTGGTATAAGTACAAGATTTACAACATAAAGACTTTAATAAGTTAAATAAGAGAATTTAGCGGCAAATAAATTACGTCAAAAAAGGAATTAACATAGGTTTTGTAAATATAACGAAAAAGAAGTGAATAATCTTTATAGATGTGTTATTCGTTAATAATACTAACCTTACATCGTAAATCAACTTGCTAATAATGCTCGTTAATAAGGATAAGTCGAAAAGACAATTTAAAATTACCGTAAACCTTATATATTATATATCTGTTAAGTGTAATCGCGTAACCCAGAGTATACTGACTTCCAAAGTCTATAGTATAATAGTAAGCTTTAACATTGGTATGATAACTAACGGCATATTAAGGATTATCACCAAATAGCTGGGTTTGACATCGATACCTATAGTAGTATATACCGACTTCCGAAACCTTTACGAATTCTTATTAAAACTAGGTACTACTAATGAAAATCGCCTCATAATAGATGTAATAACGCTAAGGAAGGCATACGAAGCCCGGGAAATTGATAAATTCTGGTAGATTAACAGTAAAGATAACCTTACCGATGCCATAACTAATGATAAGCCTAATAGCGCCCTAAAAATGTTTGTGAACAGCAATACGCTAACTATATAAATCGAGGGATACGTGGATCGTCCGGCAAGAGACGTAGAGGAATAGGGTCGCCCCGGAAAACTGGAAGACTGCTAGGGTAATAGTTGCGATAGCAGTAGTTTAAACTACTGGCAAAAGGTACGCAAGTGGTAACGTACTTGATTTGCATAAGTCTGTAGCGAAAGATCTGTATACGAGATTTGAGGGACGGAGGTCTCGGAAGGGTGGAGAAAAGGGGCCGTAAGGGGCTATAATTAAGGTTGTTTTCAGTACAGATTGATCTGAATTGATAGAGGTCTGGCTTGTGAATTAAGGAGGGATTTCAGAGGTTTCCACTGATTAATAGTAGGCCACGCTGGCGTACAAGCACAAAACAAAAAGCCGCCAGTGTTGGAATAGCAGTCAAGTGCAATACATTCAAGTCAACTTTACTTATAGTAAGGTTGATTGTATATACTGCAAATTGACTATATTTTGTAGAATTTAAGTACATTGCACTGCAAGTGCAGTGTAATAGGTACCCTCTTCAAAGTAGGGCACAAGCCAAAGCGTTTAGCCATAAAAATTAGTGTGCAGACCAGCTAGTGGTCTGCCAAACTTAGAACTTAGACATTAATCAACAATATTAACGCAGCACCAGTTACTTCGACCACAGAGATTCGAATCGACTACTTTGCAACGATAAAGGCCTACCAACAGTATGTTTGTATTATGGAATATTTTTTGACACATAATCATTGTTAATAGCCTCTTTATCTTAATAATCTGCAGTATAATACAAGTAATCTTACCCGAAAGAAATAAATTATTGAGTATAATACATCCCATATTATTTATAACGCTTAATAGAAAGGTTTCGAATGAACCAATAACCGCATTGAATTTAAATCTAATACTTTTCGTTGCTATTACGACAAAGTCTTTTATAGTTAATAAGTTAGTTTCAATCTAACCACCATTGATAACGTTCATGGTATTGTAACTTTCAATCTAAAGACTTTAAACCAAATTTTAGAAGCTATAGCCTTCTATACTTACGATTAACATAGTATTTTATCGCAAAGTTATCTTTATTCTAATCGTGAAAGTTGTTAATTTAAAGGAAAATACCAATTGAATTTAATGTACGTGTTATAACAGTCGCAAACCAGGAATCTAACTGGCTAAGAAATCCTTCATAAGAGGTATTTGAGTGTTGTAAATTGTATTAAAACTCGTTAACAACCGTAATAACTACCTATACCTACTTGCCAAGTATAGCACCACTAGACTATAGTTTTTTCATTAATTACTAGCATAATTTCAACTTATTAAACATTTGATTGACTAAATATACTATTATTTCCGCTTTTTTTTCTTAGTTATTATTATCCTCCCCCTTATCGTTATTCAATCTATATATTATTGAGTAAGGTGGATATCGTGCTCTAAATAACTTTTTACATCGTTATAAATCTTACGAAAGGTATTTTCCTGAGTAGAAGATGAGGTAATAATCCCCCACCTAACTTATAAGGATTCCTATGAATAGTAAGTGAAAACCTAAAGGGAGGATTTTCATCTACTTACAAATAATACGAAATGATATTATTTTCGTGTTGAATAGATTATAAGACTTACCATTATACTTCTTTAAGTTATTCCAAATAGTGTAAAAATTAGTAAAAAGTGCGTAATTAATATTACCTATTTTAACAATGTTTTTTGTTAAAAAAATACAATAATTATTTCAATTATCGATAGTACTTTTGATACTTCTAAATCACATTGATAGGAGCAATTACTAGTTGAATGGACCGGAAGGTAAAATTTTACGATAAAACTTGTAATAGGTTTACGTATGTAGTCGTACTTACCGTAGGAAGCTTTACTTCGTGGAATTTGGTGATTTTAGGGAAACCATTGAAGAATTTAACGAATTTGACGATGATGGGGAAAGTTTGAAGGGATCCAACGATTTTATTTAATTAACTGGTAGATGATTTCGACGTCGATTTCTTTTACCGCATGGGCAACCGTTTTTTTATGTGTTCTGCCCCCAACAAGCACATACTTTACACTATTGTAAAAAGGTGTTGGATTATTAAGCATATTAACAGGTTATTTATTATCGGCGTATAAAGAATTAAAATCGAAGGGAAGGTTAAGGGCTTAATTTAATTAGAAATTAAAGGTTAGTAACTCTTTACAAAGTATTTAACAGCGCTAATATTCCTTAATGCCTTTCCTTTTTGCTTGTGAGTCTTTAAATTAAGGATTTTAAGGTAAAGGATTTTAAGGGCAATCTTTAACTTAAACCGATTCGAAAAAACCTCTGTTAAAAAACAAGATATTTTTAAATACATATCCTTCGCCGATCAACCTTAATTTTCAACTATAATTTAATCTCTTTTTAAATAATCTTCCATATATTGATTTACCTATCGTTGAAGAACACACCAAAGTTTTGAAAAAATACAAACGTTATATTTAAAGTCTTTACCTGTGAACATTACTATATACCCCTACAGCTAGTATATATAGACCAAGTGGTAGTGCATTATATTGCAAGGTGCACTCCTGTAGAGTGTACGATAACGTGTCACACTGTAGTCTGCACTCTTGCAAGGTGCAAAGTGCATCATGCGTGGCGCAGTCTGAAAGAGGTATTCCAGAGTGTATGGCAAAAGGGCTACTGCCTGGATGAGAGGTTTATAACCTCACATTCGTAGATAGCGTGCACTATCTAAAACGCTTTTTCCAAAAACCGATTATCTATCTTAATTACAATACCAATCTTATGATTACTCTTCATTTACATTCACGTGAATAGAGACCTTACCGATATTACCGTTGTTTTAGTTTAGGATATAGTACCTAAAGAAATTGGTGAAGTACTTTTTAATTGAATCTTCGTTAACATTTTTACCCTAATAGTTTTTATCATAATAATCAAAGAAAACAAGTCCGAAGGCTTTGATTTCCTTTATTCTCTTTTAATAGTTTATTTTGACGTTTTGGCTGGCAAGTCGACATTAATTGAAATGGTATAAAGACTTGGTGATTGGGGTAAATGAACTTGGCGAATTGGAAACGTGGAGGCTTAATGTTTTGGGTAAAGTGTTGAAATATACATGAGGTACAGTCACACAGAACACAAATTAAAAACAGGGCCAACAGAACCAGTTAGTACTTGGTACTGACTTCAAGTATTAAACCTCTCAATATCAAAGGATGAATAATTCACTGGAGTTGTAGATATCTCCACCAGCACTAGTATTTACTAGTGCAAGTACTAGTATTAACTAGTACGGAGGATCAGCACGGAGATGCTGCCTGTGCTAGTATTTACTAGTATGGAGGAACTAGTATTTACTAGTATAGACTAGTATTAACTAGTAGGCAGTCTCGACCTTGATCGAGATGTTTATGAGGATATACTTAAGTATATATCAAGTTTTCCATTTAGATTCTAAAATACTTGAATTTATAAGCCTATAAAATATTTTCTTGTGTAGTACCTTTAACATATTCTTAGTACAATTGTGCCTTATGATTTACGAAATTAGCTTACTTCCTTGTGTTCATATTAAAATATTCACTTCTTTTAAAATATCTGGTCAATTTCAACCCTTCCAAAATAATTTAGTAAAGATTTTTTGGTATTTTAAAGTAACGATACCGTTGCTAATTCCAAATTGTTGTTGTAGATTAACGGAATTCAAAAGTTTATTTTACTTATTACTGTTATAGATTCACATAGTAGTAAAGGCCCTTTATAAAAGTCTTTCCTCTACCTTGGTTTTACCTAAAGAATAATCAGAAAGTGTCGGTAAAGTCTCAAGCCTTGGTATTCACGTGAATTAAGGTCTTTGAAGAGCAATCATAATAATTGGTATTGTAGTATAAAAGATGATGATTATTAAAATGAGCATCTAGAGGTTCATACCACAGGTAAAGGCTTATAAACCCTCCACCCAGAGCGTATCACTCTGGAATACTTCTTCTAGACCACTCCATGTATTGCCATCGGCCTGGAATAGTCATTCCAGACTGATTAATACATAATATACTTTGCGTCTTACAAGAGTGTAGTCTATAACATAACACGTTACCGTATACTCTGTCGGAGTGTACCCTAAAATACAGTACATTGCCCTATATATACTATTTATAAGGGTATATAATAATATCCAAACAAGTAATCTTTTCTTTCTTCCTTATATACTTTGTACATATAGCCTAGTAGCAATAGTGTGGTTGTAGTTGTGAAGGTCTAACTTACTAGGTATTTTAATAATAGTATTGATACCGTATTAGTTATAAAAATTCTAAATTAATAAATTCGGCTATAATTAGCAAAGTTTAGCCGATATGGTAAATGTAGTTCGGGTTTGGTTCATATAGCCAAATTAAGGCCATATAGTTTGTAATAACGTCTTTCATGATTACTAACAGGAGTAACTTCGTAGTGGTAATTGTGAAGTGGTCATTATGTAGGGGTACCTACGTAATTACGCGTCAGGTTAAAATAAAAAAATATATCGCTATCGGTTTCAGCAAAACTTTTTTCCTTTTTTCCCAAAAAGTGCGTAGTTTAAGTCGATATAGATTCCTACTCTAATTTAACCTCTATACCCTATAATTAAAAAAACCGTTTTAATAGGTAGGTTTTTGGCTAAAACCTATATACTAACCTATCTATTAAACAGATACCGCATAAAAATAGGACGTCAAAACGCCGTTTAACGCGAAAGCGTTAGCGCGTCGCCACCGTTATAGCCGACGCCGTCGCCACCAGCCCACTATTATTTAGCACGATATCTTTTATCGCCGCTACCTCATCGCTTACCTCTACGCCGCTACCTGCCGCCGTCGCCTTTTCTTTCTTATTGGCCCTACCTGCCTCTTTCGCCGCCGCTACTTCTTTTCCCGCCACTACTGCTACTCCTCCTTCTCCTTTTTTTCCCTTCCTATTCCCTAGTTCTAAGGGGGAGGAATAAGAGGCCCTTAAGATTTTAGACCTTACCATTTTCCTACAGGTAAAAACCCTATTACTTATAGGGGCTTCCCTACACCATAAACGTAACCTGGCGTAATTACGCTAGAGTACGTATATCCTAATCCCTTTTCCTATAACTCTTTAACCTTTTACTTTTTAAATAAGAAATACAAGGCGGATCTCCTTTACCGCTTCGAACTCCGTATCGCTAGAGTATGCCATAAAACTTTTCTAACACGTTAAGCGTTAAAACGACGTAATTGAGTCCATAGTTCCAGACCGTTAATAGATACTTTACGTGTCGTATGTCGCATCCGCGGCCGCGAGTAAGTTTATTAACGATTATCATGAAAGCGGGGGTCGTTTAGCCCGTTGCCATCGTTACAAGCGAACTGGTAACTCGTATGCCTCCATTTAAGTAGTTCTAAGGCCGTAAGCCAAGGAGGTATTACGCGCCCGCTAGATTTCTAGTAAGTTTTAACCGAATTACAAAATTTTCTTTTAGAAAAAATATACTTTTCGGGATGATCAGAAAAAAAAATCGCGGTTAAAAGTAACTAAAATAAACTGATATTAATTAGTAATAGACGCTAACCAGTGGATTAAAAAGATGGTAGCCGCCATTGCCGTTTGAAAACGAGGCTTACATATATACTACGTAGGTCAGTTTAACGACGTTATCTCACGTCGCCATAAAGAGGATAATCCCTTCCTTATATCTTTATTTAAGGATATAACTAATAAGATATAAGGTTATATCCTCGTTGGCATTAATAATGTCAATGGCGGTAATGGCGGTGACGTTAGTATAAAGGGAGAGAACGATGGGGAGAACGGTAGGGACGCGACGGTATCGTCTTTTTCCTTTAGTAGTAGATAAATGCCTCCGGGCTAAGCCGGTGTACCCGGCGATAGTATAGTACGCTATATAGTAATTTTATAGCTTTTTATAAAACGATAGTTTTGAAATAATAAATGTAAATCGAAATATATATAAAAATAGGTAAAATGTAGGATCGGTACGATATTATAAATTTAAATAGAGAAGAAAAAATTGCCGTAGTTCATCAGGTCGAAGCGTATAAAACAAAGAGTGGCGGAATTTCGCGAGCGGTACAAAACGGTAGGGTTAAATGGAAGTAAAATCGGGAATTAGTGTAAATAGTAGGTTTAAATAGAGGTAAAACCTGAGATTAACGCGAATGGTATCGACGGGCCGATTTAAGTTAGCGAAAAATAGCGTAGCGGCTTATTAGTATCGTAAAACCTTCCTAATAACCCTGATAAATAGCGTACTTATCGATATAAATGTTTTTAATATTCAGTTCAATTTAGCTTTAATTATTACGTTTGTTAGATTTAACTTATTATTTATTTACCTTGTTTTTCGATTCAGCGAAGTTTATGTAACTCGTATAAAGCTATAATGTCGATTATTAATCGCTTTTCGTTTGTAGTACCTAGTTTTACTAGGTACTTATAAAGTAAAAAAGAGTTAATATATATTGCTTAAGGGATAGGTCGTAAACTAGGGTTAAAATAATTATTCGGACCGTTATCGTTATAGTAATACCTGAATCGAAGTTTTTAACTATGTTATAGATTTTAAAAGCTAGGACATTCCTCATAACCCTTTTATACTTGGTAAAGTTTTGATAGATAATATTTTTTCGAAGTGTAAAGACATTTTAGGCCATTATTTCATTATTAAGAATTAGGACAACGCCGATTTGTAAATTATTGTTGTTATTATTAACGAAACCGCCGTTAGTAAAAATCAATAGCTTTGTAATACGTATATCTAGTGGTATAAATTGCATGCTATGTTTTAGGTTATGTATTTTCCACGGAAAGCGTTTGTTAAACGCCTTATATGTATTATCCATCAAGTTGGTTTAGTATCAAGTGGCGGTAGAAAGGTCAAATGCTATTTATAGTTATATTATAAAGGTAACCTAAATGCTGCATATAGACTAGCATTTGTATTCGTCGACTCGTTTTACGTTATTTAAAACGATAAGAGTAACTTCATTTAACTACTATTTTTACGTAAGGCTTTAAGTGCCATTTCGGAGGGTAATAATAGTGCTATTACAGTTAATTACGTGGTTTTCCGTTAGTTACAACTTAGGTTTAGCTTTTAAGCCGACTTTTAAAAGTTTTCTCTTTTCAAAAGCGGAAAACGAAGTGTTATATAACGTTAAAGTATCGTCCGTTTACATGCCCGTTGGTATAAAGCCCTCCAAGAGGGTTGTAGATACTAATATATATAGGTCGAAGGTAAAATTAGTTATTTCGAGCCGTTTTTTATAGTGTTTTTAGTAGGTATTATGTTAGTAAATACCGGCTTCGACTAAGCCGTAAAGTGGTTTTAGAATACGTAAAATCTTTTTAAGCGGGTGGTATTACTTAAGGTTTTTAGTTATGTTAGCGTAAATTCGTCGTTTAAGCCGCTTTTCAAATTAGCTATATGCTTATGTTATATTTCGAAGCTTAATATACAGGTTATATAGTACGTTAAAGGAGGCTACGAGTGTAAAAATTATGCGATGGTTAGCCTATTGTAATGTAGGTAATTATGTTATAATGTTTTTTTACCTTTGTCATTATATTTTTAAACGATTAGGCGGGTTTTTTCGTAAGGTTTTCTGGTTTCATCCTTAATTTCGTGGATAAGGCAGGTAGGGAAAATCCTTTAGGTACCGTGGATAGCTGGGTCGAAACGTTTGAAACGAAATACACCTTAGTCGATTAGGGCCAGAATTTCCGCTTAGGTGAATTATTCAAATGGGGTACCTAGGGTGGTAATAATGCTTTTAAGGCGGAGCTTTAGATTAAGCTCGCGGTTTATCATTTCCTTCTATGTAATAAAGGAGTCCTTAGCAAAGTTTTTGGGGTGTTTTTTTAGTTTTTAAACCAAAGGGGCGTTTTCGGCGGCAAGGTTTCGGTAGGGTTGGTATGAAAAGATTGTATTTGTCTAGCGTAGTAGGGTCGGAATCGTATTTTAGGAGTAAGGCTGAAGTTAGGTTCGGCTTAAATTCGCCATTTTAGGTGAAGTTTTATGGGCGGTTTTGCTTGTTTTGAGGTTTCGGGCTGTTTGATTTTATTTGTCTCCTGTATTTACATACTATTATTTATTGAAACGAATTTATACTGTTAGATAAATTTACGATTACATTATAGCCTTTGAACCCGTTAATATTTTAAGGTTTGGTTTGTTTATTCTTCATTTTGTAAACTAAAACTTTAGATTATAATGATAGGTTTGAAACGCCAGCTTTTCGTAGACTTATTTTTTTATTGCTAACGTTTTGAACACATCGTTTTAAGCTTGTAGTAAGTGTTATGCCGCTATGGCTCTCACTATAATATTAGCCTTTTACACTATATTAAATAATAGGGTAAAGTTTATATGGATTTTTAGGTATGTACTAAAGATAAAGAGTGTGTCGTTAAGCTTAATTAGACTAAAAGTATTGTTAAAGGCGTTAACAGTTATTTAAAGGATAGATTCCTTAAAGCTAATACACTTCAGTTTCTTCAATAATACTGTATATACTTTTTAAGTGGTTTATAATACTGTTTACATTTTTCAATACCTTATAAAACTTTTATTAGGATTTATTTATATTCACTGCCAGTTATTCGAGCTTTGTTATACTATTCGGTAAAGTTGAAAGTTGTATTAACGTTGTATATAATTTAATCGGGGGGCCTCAAGTAGACATTGAACTTATAGTAAACCAGGGCGCCCTAATAGTTTGTAATGAAGGTATTCCGTATAAATTTGGTACCTTAAAACGATATTACCGCATCAACGATATAAAGGACCGGTTGGCTATTTAAATATAGAATATTAATAATTAATTTGTAGTTAAAGTTTATATAGTTTTAAAGGCGGAACGTAAACCGTCGTGGTGCTTATAAATATAGTTGGTATTTATAGAAAAACTTTTCGATAGCTTTAAGTACGTTTTTTTTATATCTGTATAGTCTACGGCATAAAGTAGGCGTAAAAAGCGTTTTACAGTCAGGTATCAGAATCGTCGGTATAAATTCCGTAATTTCAATTAAGTTAAATAAGTAACCTTAATGATACGTGTTTTGGGGGAAAATCATAAGTGGTTAAATTTAAGCCGGATCGATACAAATACATTATTCAAAGCGCGAATAAATTAGTTTGTTATATTCTAAACCTTAATTTCGAGCTTGTTTATATTAATTAATGAAAGTAAAAATAGTATTTCAAAGTTTATTATATGGAATTTAATTGGTTCGCAACGCGTATTTTTAACGACTGTTCTGAGAGACGAAGCTTTTCCTTTACTAAATAAGATCTTTTGTTGTTTTCCTGTTCGGTTTAGCCGAAACTTTGGAAACTTCGCCGTAAGCGCGTCGAATAGCCGTTTCCCGGCCGTCGAGATTTCGGATAAATTAGTATTAGGTATAATGCTCTGAAACTTATATCCGTATTTATTAAATAACGTAAATTGTAACGTTATGTAAACGTCGAGCACTTTGTTTATGAAATCTTGTCTCATAATATACCTAAAGAAGGCGTTTTATAGTACGGTAAAAATGCGTAAGGCGTTTTCGTCGTTTTCAGTTAATAGATAAGTATCGTTACCTTCGCGGTCGTCTTTTCCATATATATCGTCGTAAAGGTAAGCGTTAAATCCATGATTTATACTTTTGTATTCGGTTACTTATATTGTAAAGTTAGCTTTTATCCGATCCTTAAATATATATTCGGCCTAATACTGTCGTTTAATTCGAATCTGCTCGTGAGTAGAGGGTTTTGTAAACTAATAGCTAACTTTACCGTATACAATATACCGCTTTTACAAACCTACTAAGCTCCGTATATTTTTTATAAGTATTACTATAGTTATGGTACGTTTTTTCCATTTTCGAACGATCGTCCCTATCTATTATTACTAAAGTTCCCTTTTTAATACTTATATTTTAGACGTTTGTTTTACCTTATATAAACTTTTAATTTTTGATTTAAAATATGGTAAATTATTTCGGTGAGGTTTACTTGGGTAATTTGGCTTTCGCCTCTATTTTCATTATCTATATTTATTAATACGAGGTTTAATTATCGGTATATAAAGGTTTTGAATAATATTTTAAGGCTTATATTAAAATACTTCAGGTTTTGTTTTGGTTTCAAAAGTATAAGGTCGAAATTCAGGGTTTTACAGCAAGATTTTGTTACTATTTAAATAAATAATTTTTCGCCTTTATATTCCGGTTTGAAAGCTACTTAATACTTTCGAAACTTAATTAATAGGGCGGTAATAATTTACTGCAGGTTTTTATCAGCGTTTTCTTATAAGTTTTTTACGGATTCCTAAATTATATTAATTTAATTTTTGTCGTAAAGTTTGTAGTTAATTTCCGTATTAAAATGGGATTTAAATTGGTTCTAATACTTTACAAATATATCTTTTTATATAACGTGGTATATGTACCACTTTTTAACTTATCCAAAAAGTATACCGGGTAATATAATATAAAATTAAGATAATTTAATATCTAACTTTTTATACGGGTTAAGTATAACGCGTATTTTATTGTTTAATACGTCGTAAGATTCGCCGTTATAATTATTATCCCTATTTTATAACTTAGTAAAGTTGGTTAACTTTATAAAGTTGCTTTTATCCATAGAAAAGCGATATAATAGGAGATTGTGGTAGGGGTCGTAATTAATATGTATTGGTCCATAGGGTATATATTGGCGTTTTGCTCCGTTTATTATTTTCTGGATCGGGTTGATTTTTGTGTTTCGGCTAACTATCGTTTCCTAGAACGGGTTATTTTTTATATTACAGTCGATCCCGCTATAGCCGATCGGGCTATTTCCAGCGTTCGGGGTGTATTTCTATCTTTGTTTCGGTTTAAAGGTGTGTTTTAGGAAGGGTTTATTCGACCTTTATTGTAAACGATTGTTATAGTGCCTCCTCCTTTTTCGTCGATTCCTTTAATTTTATTTCCATTTCTCGGCAGGCGTTTAGCTTTATTAAACGCCGTATCTTAACTTATGGTAACATTTAGTAACCCCGGTTTATAACCTTAAGTAAACGTTTCCAACGATTTTTTAGGTAATGTTCTTTTATAAACTTTTTTTCTTTTACTTTATCATCCATTTATTTTGGTATTTACATAAGTTAGGCCGTTGCTAATAGGGCTTTTACGATATGGCTATTTCTTTTACCGGGTATATTAATACCTTTACTTCGTAGTTATTTTCGTAGGATTCTTGTAATTATATTATCGACCATTCGCCATATATCCGGAGTTTAATTCGTAAAGTCCTCTTTAAAGTTTTCGAATAAATCGCGTCCTTTAATTTCGTCATTGTAATAGTTGAAAATTATATTAGTAATATAAGTATTTTCTGTATAAGGGTTCAAATCATTTACTAGTACGTCGATTTTATTATCTTATAAGTTAAAGTTGAAATATTTCAAGATATTACTACAGAATGACGTATATATAAAAAGGTACTTTATATATTTGTTAGCCTTTACCAGATACGTTATTGGCAAAGCTATTACGTATTCAGAAAAAGTATTTTATATATAGTCTAAAGTGGTTTAAAGTTTAGGGTAATTTGATAAATATAAAGTCAATAAGGTAATTATTGAAGTCGTAATAAGGTTTACTTGCATTTACTAATACAAATAAATTTTAAACGATACGTAAATAAAACGTAATTACGAACTAGTCAAATGTTTTTAATTAGTTTTATTAACGTTTAGTAGTACTATATTAGCTAAACGGCTAGGAAAACTTAAAACGTTATAGGTACCAAACTATTATAACCCAACAGTTGTAGGTCACACTAGCAGCGGCCCATAGCACTAATAAAGGAAATCAGTTGGACACATCCTGATAGCAGGCATCTGATCCCACAGACCCCCCAGGGTTAGGGTCGTTAGGGACCCACTCGGCACACCGAGAACCGGAGACTGGATATGTTGGATATACTACATATCTAAATAATCCAGTCTATATATGTTGGATCACGCATATATCCAACATATCTCACGCCACCACATCAACTGAAGGAACTAGATATAAGGATATGGTGATCACCACATTAGGTAGCCTCATTAGATAGTTCTTCAGTTGTCAATCTAAGTATTTAGTCTATACATCTGAATAGCCTTACAGCTTTTGATCATTACTTGCACGGTTGCGATATTGTTCACTCAGTACCTCTGCTACCTTCTTGATAACATAAACCCTCTGACACCTTCTATATACTCACGGGTATTTAGTGTGATCATTACATAAACTTAAAATGCATAAGGTGAACGTGGAAAAATGAGTAGGGCAAAGGTAATGTAATTGTATAATCCAGTATTTGGTAATTTATTCGGATTATCGAGTCGTAGGCGAACTTGGTAAAGGGATCGGGTTCGTTATTTGGTTCGTAGCCGAAGTTGCTAAGGCGATCGGTTTAGTTATTTGTATATAGCCGATTTTAGTAAGGCGATTGGTATAAATTATCGGAAAATCGGATGAGTTCTAGTAAAAGGTTCCAAAACTTGGTGGTTTGGCTTACGTAGCCTAATACGTAATAGGATGCCCTTTTAAAAGTACCCGGGTATATTTAAAACGCTAATACAAGTTGACGGTTAACGAAACGGATCTATTATTTTTAAAGTTACTCCGGATCTTATAATCTTATAACGTTTTGGGTTTCTTAGCATTCCCGCGTAATTTCACACTCCCGTATAATTTTTATAAGTCGTAGTATTAAAGCACAGGTAATTAGAACTGTTATAACATCCTGCTATAAGTATTTAACTTGTATTTATCTCTTTTTTCCTAGGCTGTTTATAATCAACAATGTTGACTACTAATCAGTGTCGGTAAGGTCTTAAACCTTGGTATTTATGTAAATTAAGGTCTCTAAAAAGTATTCAGAATAATTGGTATTATAATATAAAAGATTATGATTTTTGAAAGAAGTATCCAGAGGTACACGCCACAGGTGAGGGCTTATAAGCACTCCACCCAGAGCGTATCACTCTGGAATACTTTTTCTAGACCACTCCACGTATTGCCGTCGGCCTGGAATAGGCATTCTAGACCGATCCATGCATGATGCACTTTGCGTCTTGCAAGAGTGCAGCCTGCAGCGTGACACGTTACCGTGCACTCTGCCGGAGTGCACCCTGCAATACAGTGCACTGCCCTATGTATACTATCTATAAGGGTATATAGTAATATCCACAGAAAGTAACCTTTTCTTCTACCTAGCCAATTTATGTTTAACCTAATAAGCATTAATCAGTGTTGACAAGCCTTGCTAATGATAGGCCTTTAGACGTTGCAACGTTGTCGATTCGAATTGTGGTCGAAGTAACAGTAGTTGCATGGTCAAGTGGTGGATGTATTGTTCTAGGTATGGCAGACTGCTAACCGGTCTGCACACTAATTTGTATGGCCAATTGCTTGGCCCGTGCCCTAGTCTGAAGTGGGCACATACTGTACTTGACTTTACAGTCAACACAGTCAACCCACAAAACAATACACTCAACTTGCAGTCAGTACAGTCAACTTACTTGACAGTACAGTTGACAGACTGTATTGCAATTAACTACTGTTCCAACAATTACTATATAGAGAATTGGGTGGGAACTAGCATGCAGTTTCCATGGGTTAAAATTTGGTTACTATTATTCACTTAACGCTATACATATTATTATTACAAATATTTGGATCGACGATAGTAGCTACTTAAAGTACCTACCAACAACTGTATCTATTCTATATTCCAAATTTATCATGACCACTTTTCGGGGTATCTAGACCATTTCTATCCGCAAAACCAACTTTTATAATGTGCACACATTATGTACATCAGAAATCAAACCCAATCCTAGCTCTATGCTGCCCTGAGAATAGGCTCATTCACTTCTGAAGAGCTCGCGATCATGTCCACATCAAGTTTCTCGACTGCCGTCCCGACAGCAACCACAGCGGCTTCGAATTGTCGCCCAAGTCGCCGTCGCCCGTACTCTGCTGGTTGCCGGCGCCGCTGATTGCCACGCCAATCGACTCCTCACGCGTCGACTCCTCGTCCTCCTCACCGATAGGGCCCAGCGCATCGTGGAAGCCGCTCGTGACGACGTCGGCCTCGGGTGACCCGAGCCGCAGGGGCAACTCGTCGTCCCCGGAGTCGCTCGGCGAGGCATACGCGCCGCGCTGGCCGCCCGGGTCGCTGTCGGGCTGCCACAGCGTGGTCCGCGTCTCCTCGCCGCCCGTGATGTGCGTGATGGGCTTGCCGCCGACCGTGCGCCCGGATATGACGCTGTGGCTGTCCGAGCTCGGGCCGATGGGAGAGAAGACCGCCCCGCCGGACACGGGGCTGATGTATTGCGTGTCTCCGGGCCGGGGGCCGGGTCCTTGGCGGGAGTTTCCTGCTATTCGCTTCGTGTAGAGGAAAACCACCAGCACTGCGATCCCGACGAGTGCCGCGATTCCGCCGATGGTGCCGCCGATGATTGCCCCAATGTGATTGTGGCCAGTGTTGCCGCTGGTGGCGGGTGCTGCGGTAGGCGCGGAGCTGTAAGTCGTCTTGGTCGTTGTGGCTGAAGAAGTGGTAGTAATTGTCGTCAGTGTCCCCGAGGTCTTTGCTGAAGAAGGAGACGTCGACGCCAATGATGTAGTCGTGCTGTCCGACGTAGGCCCCGTCCCAATCTCCGTCAGTGCAATAGCCGACAGGGCGCCTGACGCGGTCGCGTAGACCGTAGCCGCCATGCTGCTAGCGGTGCCGCAGCCAAACTGCGAGAAGCCTCCCTCGAATTGGTTGCTGTAGCATACACTGCCTGGCCTGCAGGTGAAGACGTAAGGGTTCACCTCGGTCTGGAGGCCACTGCTTGAGTCGATGCATGCCGTATACACGCCTGAAGTGCAAGTGTCCGCGTCGTTCGGGCAGCATCCGATCACATGGGCGTGTAGATCTTTGACACAATGGGATCCCACCGAGCATGTTGCCACAGAGGAGATGTCACCGTTGATATATCCGCATATTGCGTTTGTGTCCTGGCGCCTCAGGAGTTGGTGAAGGGCCTGCAGGTCGAGGGGCGGGGAGGTGGGCGCTGGCAAGGGTGGAAGTGCGGCCACGTTCAGCGGCCGGTGTGGTATTGTTGTTGGCGTTTGGCGAGGGACGTGTGCTGAGGAGAGGGTCGTGAGGCTGGAGAGCAGGAGTAGCGCAGTGGGTGTTGGCAGCCTGTGGAAGAAGTCTTGAGGCATCATTTTTTATCTCCATTGGACAGCCCACTGGGGCCTGGATGAGTGAGCGTGTGCGAGGTCGAGTTTGAACAAGGCAGTACGTATTCAACGAGAGAGAAGTAGAGCAAGCGAAAGACGAAGACGTGAGAAGTGAAAACATATCAGAAAACGTAGCAAGGGCAGACCGAGCAGGCAGGCAGTATAAGGCTGAAAAAAGCACGATTGCAGGACGGAGCATGAGGCAAAAGAGTGTGAAGGTCAAGATATTGATTAGGGGGTTCAGTATCAGTCATCATGCTGAAGAAATAAGGACCAGCAAGGATTGTGGCAGGGGTGCGCATGACATCAATGATGGATCCCAGACCCAGATCCAGACCGACCTTCTCCATGGCAATAGGATGCACGCATGTTATCCAGGTGGGCTGAGATAAAATAGAGGGCACAATGCTTTAGCTTCGTGTTTGCCAACACCTTGCTGTGGCTGAGGCACAAGCCATGTTTTTGTTACCGAGAAGGACCTGTTTGCAAACCTTGTCGCATTTGTTCCGATCCTACCTAGGCCCTTACCCAGAAGGAAACACCGCACGCCTCGATGATGAGAGGTGGCGCTTCCCATAAAGTGTTCCAGCTGGACGCTGGACGCTGGACGATCTTCATGGCCAAGAAAGAGAAAAAGCCAACGAGTCCAGCCTTACATGGATGTCTCACAAACCATGACGCACAACACAACGCACAATGTGCTGCAGAGACATGGTGGAGAAAAACGCCTGCGCTTCTATTTTCGACCATGGTATGTGGCCCGTGGCACGTCGGAACTGGGTTGGGAGAGTGTTCTCTGGGATTTCCTAAACGGTATTGCTGGGCTACTGCGTGCATGCGTATTTCTTGCAAAAGCGGTATTGCCAGCGCGTGCACTGGCCCCCTGTTTATGCGACATACTATGACACCCCCGGTTCACGGGGAATATCTATTAATGCAAAAGCGGGAGTGCCAGCGCGTGCACTGGACCCCTTTACTGCGTATATGTGCGACAGTGTTGCATCTGTGGCTGCAACCGTTGATACGGCAGCGAGGACAGCCTGAAAACTATCTCTGCTTGGTTTGCGAACCCGGTTAGTCAGGAAGTTCGCCGTAATAGACTACTGAAAACAAGAGTCAGAATCTGCCGTGCGAAGTTGCCAATTCACCATCGTCCGTATTTCCAGTTCTGACTGCCACTGGCGGTTGACGGTTGATTGCAGACCTACTTGCACAATACAGTAGCTTGCACGCCCGGCCTTGGATGAGGTACCACTAGCGAGGTATCCTCTCCATAAATCTCGCCACTGCTACAGCACAGGCCTTAGACCAGCATGAAATAGTACAGTACTACATCATGGAGACCCAAGACCGAATCTTCCAATGGAAGGACCCACGCAAACCTTATTTTGCGTTCTCCGGAGCAGCCGGAATTGTCAGTCCCGCAGGCCCCGCAGGCCCCGCAAGGCTGGCTGGCACCTCTGATCGCAAGATATGCACAGTACAACGTTGATCAATGCTCGGCGACGATCTGTGCCAGAAACTTCAGGTCTTCTGTCCGAGGTACAGAAGTCGTAACATATCGTGTGCTCACGCTCCGCACGGTATTGGCTGTGGGGCTCCTTCCAACGCGAGACTGGTTGATGGGACCCTGAAAAGACCACTGTAGGTTGCCTCCGCCACGCGAGATGGGCACGAATAGTAAACTTTCCGCACTACACGATCTGCCAGATCTGGCGCGATGTGGCCGTGCTTGGATACTTGCTCCATCACGGCAGTTCGACGTCGGTTGTTACGAAACGATCTGCGACCGTGCGCTCCTCCGGCTCTGGAGATACATGCAGAGGTGGCACGCGACCTTGGTCGACTTCCGTGCCGGACAACCCGTCTGGTACCAGTCCAAGCGCACAAGAACGACCTTGGGCCTCTCGAACACGAGCGTACTAAGTATGCCCGGCCCACCGCGCCACCACGCCACCGCGCCACCCCCACACACGCTGCCATCTCCGCCGCATCCTCCCGCGCACGTGCCCGGTCGTGCACCTGGGGCTGGCCGCAACCGTCGCCCTCGCAGTACCCAGTAGCATCGTGGAGGCCCCAACGTCCTCCGCCCCGAGGGCAGCCGCTGGCATTTTGCGGCCAAGGCGGGAAGTCTGTGGGGAATTCGGAACTTTTTCTGTCTGTACCCTCAGCATAGCGCACCCCCCGCACCCGGGTCTCTGTGTGTTGGAGTCCACCCACCAATATGGGCAAGTGGAACGTGGCGTGGGCCAGGCCTGCTGGCGCCCACCCGCTGTACTCCAACACCAACACCTCGATCACCACCGTCGCCGCTGGAATTCTCCGCAAGAACGATGGAGATAATCCCAAACCCCGTGGCGCTATCGGCGCTCACAGAGATCCTGACGGGAGTGGTCGTTGGAGTGGCTATCGACACGGGCCAGAACCCGGCGAGTGCCGCCAAGATAGCAGAGGAGCTTCTCAAGGCCTGAGGAGCTTAAAGGCAACGGAAACGTGGGAAAACAGGACGACTTATTCGACTTTGCGTAGCAGACAACGACAAAACTGATCAGACATCGCCCACTTGGCCTGGCTCTAATCTCTACGTGAATCTATGCATGCAGGCCCGTAAATTCGCAAACCGGACACAGCCTGAAAGAAAAGGAACTCTCCCGGCGCCACATACTGCCACTGATGACTGTGACACTGGTGATGATCCGGCGTACGAGTTCTAGGTCCGCTAGGTCAGGAGCATAAGTAACAACCTACACGGACACTTGGGAGTCGGTCATGTATCGAGTTTCTGATGCATGCGCCTGATCTGAAGCATGACAGGCTTCAAAAGAGCTCCCAGAGAGGACGAGGGAGCTGTGCACACGCTTGAAAGCCCTTTTTCACGTCCAAGGCTTTAACCCCGATGTAGACACAACGTCGAGGCGGAGACCCCATATCCACCGAACGAGATTCCAAGCCATAATAGCTTGAGATCGAATGTGTGATGAAGCGCCTGCATAGCAGTAAGTAGGCCGCAAGTGCAGCGGCCGAGCAATAGGAAGGACGGAGCAGGAGCACGTACTTGAAAGAGCCGCTCTCGCCGTCTTCAAGAGAATCGTATATCATGCCCCGATCCACAGCGTGGTTATGCACCTCGCGATGCGCCTTCTTCCACTCGTCGCGCACCGCCGCCTTTCTACCCACGAACACGATCTCCTCATCCGACGACCAGTCCGACTCGTATTTCCCCGCTTGCGCCTCGCCCTGGTCGATCAAGAACTGCCTAACGGGGCCCTCGAGCGTGCGGACCCAGCCCTTCACCCCAGGCGTCTTCTTGACCGTGTCGCGCAAGTCTCGGGGCACCCTGCCCGCGCCCGCGCCCGCGCCCGCAGCCCGCTTCTTCCGCGCCAGGCTCGTCTTGGCCTCGACCTGCTTCCGCAGCCCGGCATCCCACTGCTGCGCGACGTGGTACGGGATGTGGCGGACCGGGTACACGGGCCGCGGCTCCCAGTCGCTGGGCAGGGGCGGCTCGACATGGGGCACATCGGTCAGGCGCGCTGCATGGACGCACGCACGCACGC